>WJFB01000329.1:27659-71953 GCA_009870185.1 Pygmarrhopalites habei | reverse complement strand
AAAAATGAAGAATTTTCATATGTCTGTGCAGTGCATGTGATAGTAGTATTATTGCATAATAATTATGATACAAGATTCTCAACGGTCTTTAAGTTAGGCTGTAAGATTATTGTTGAAAGTCATAAATTATGGCTCTAATGTATATTTAGCTAGATAATCCTGTTTTCCTTTTTCTACATTGAATTAGTATGTTAACATTAGGATGAGACGATTTTTGTAGTGACGACCTGTAAAGTAGAACATAGTATCGTTCCGATATAGGTACTACATATAGTAGAAGAAAATACAATCATCGCTAATAACTTGTATTTTATTCTTTTTCGCAGTAGTTCGTAGAACGTTAAATTTTTTAAACGATGATACAAATAGTTTATGAAGCTGTTATAGTTCAGAAATAGAGAAATTGAAATGTCGTACATAATTCAAGAAAATTCAAGTATTGTCCTAATATTCAAAATATTAAATAACTTTAATGTACATTGACTAGAGCGGTACAATCCTGGGGTTGTTAGAAACAAATAGCAATATGATGATGATGATTGATGATAGTCAAGGGTAGTTGTATACTATATACAGTGTATGTGTATATTCGTATTCATATTGTTATTGTTGCCATTGTCATCCAATCATAGCAGGGAAAAAGACAAAAAACATTATGTACGCGTATAGTATGGTTAGTTAGTAATGTAATCACTGATAAATCTGTGAGAGTGTCGTCATATGACTAGGGCTAGATATCTCTGTATTATTATCTTGGAAAAATAATGCATGCATTAGACACACACAAGCAGACAGACAGAAATGTGAGTAGTCCTCCTCCTCCCCTCCGGGAAGTGACTCATATGACGAGAGAGAAATTTTTGTTATTATTTATGTTATCGTTACCCACATTCCCAAATGTTCGTACATTATTACAATGTGTGGACAAAACTGATTAAGTATTTGAGTATACAGTCTTGGATTTGGGGATGTTACTCCTGTATAATATGATATTACCTACTTATTTATTATAAAAATAGTCTATATATTTATGAAATATTTATTCACGTTGATGCTATATATTTTTATACATGGCACTAATTGCATTGTTGAGTCATAGACAATTAAGTCAATTCCTGAATGATTACTTACTACATAGCGCTAGTCGCTTTTTTAAAAAAACAGTTGTTGAGAAAACAACCTGTGTGTGTACCACTGTAATTTATTGTTATGAGCTGTAGATTAGCCAATTAACAACCAGAGTTCAAGTTTAATGATTGCTAAAAATGATAGCTATTGATATAGTTGTTACAAAATTGTTAGGAAATCATATTGTACTGTAGTAGACCTGTATAATAGCTACTAGATTAGTGTGTCATCGAAAGCACTTTTATCGCACCTGTTAAATTCTACATAAGTACATGTACACAAAATTTGTTATAGAGTAAATTACTGACTGCAGGAGGTTACACAAGAACATTTTTTGGTGAAGCAAGAAATCTATTGTAAAGTAATTATAGTCTCTGTGAAAATTTCCACTAGCTGATCTCGATTCCCCCCATTACTGTAAAACTAAGTGTATGTCACCCTCAAAACTTGTCAACCTGACCCCTTGACCTTCCACACTGAAGGAATCCGAGCTTTTAGACCTGTCTATCATATCCTGCACTTCGAAACAGACACTAGATTTGACTTTTTAGCAAAATATTAGCAAAAAGAAATGACATGCATTGATAGTACACATGTAGTTCAGCAGATGTATAGATTAGCCCAAAGAATATCAATGATTTTGCAATAATATGAAGTGATTTAAGCAGTACATTGTGTTAAATACTTTAGTTGATTTTTTTGCGCATTATTATTATCTTGTTTTGTTAATGTCACACACACACACAATTATTATTCAAATGAACTCTTTTACTCTAATTTATGAAGTTGGTTTTTTCCAAAAAGTAGCTATGTAAGTTTATCTCCTCTGATGAATGCAATATATAAATAGTAAATAAACGCCGCAAGACCTTGTGATAAAAGGAGAGTATTGTTGACTTCATGATTTGTATTCATTTTATTTTACTTTGGTGATAAAGTGCGTATAAATAGAAATGGTACTTGTATTATATTATTAGAATTAACATTTAGTAATATATTATTATTATTGTGGTTCGCTGCCTCGACTCAACATGATTGACATTTACACTTGAATCATTGTGTAAATAATGGCAATTTTGAAAATATTTATTATTATCCTCATGGCTCATTTATGGTCCTGACCTCTTGCTCTACTTTCTCCTGACACACAACGACAAATAATATTATAAACTGAATCCCATCACAATTAACTACAGACTAATACACAAAATTATTTCACGTGACTAACTCTGTGTGGAGCTGCTCAACTAAAACTAAACAGATTTGTGTCTATAATAATTTCTGGTGAGTGAGGGAGGTCACATATTATTGTTTCATTTCCACTCAGTCATCAAAATAATATATGTAGGAACGTTTCCAAACTTGAACGAGTTTTCTTTAAAAAGTTTGTTTGACTGACTGGAGAACAACACTATATAATTTCTTAAAAATTAAGTTTTTAAGAAAGTTCAATGCAACATTCATAATAATTTATCAGTTTTTTCAAATTTTAGAGAAGGCAAGTCTTACCTTCTCCAAGATTTTTTTATCTAGTCTAGTAATTTCTTACAAGTATAGATAATATATAATTCTATAATACGTTATCGAATAGTTCTAATCGAGGCAACATTAATGAACCATATTTTTTAATTGTTGTAAAAATTCATAATATGAGCTAGAAGAGTCTCCACGATCCTCTACCAAATTATTCACGAATAAGAGTCGCTCTCGGCTGTCTTCCCTATTGAGTCATTACAGAGAATTCATTACATATGGATTTAGCTTATCACTAAATGCAGGTCAACATGTTTACTTTCAAAAATAAATAAGGAAATAAGACGTACCTGATAATTCGTACTGGTATGAGATGTGGCTTCGATGACTGAAGGCGTTGAACAAAATTTCGTATTCTCAGTGACCATGTATTATCTAGCTCTGGAAATTCGTTCTGTAAAATCAAACATCAAGTCAGTGTCATTCCACTTTGCACAGGGTAATAAATGGAATCGAAAAATATGTGTAAAATGCATTTGACGTACAAGTTCGCTTAGATTTGAAAAATTTGCAACATTAAAAACGTGCTGACAAAATTCAGCCGAAACATTTCGACAGACATAGACAAGAATGAGCTCGGGTCGGTCCATCAAATAAACTCCTTGCGCTTCAATTCTACTTGAGCACAGGTGTAGGAGAGGAAAATCCGGCGTTTCGTCATCACAGTCTAAAACTAATGGCTGTTTCAAAATAAGCAACAAAAAAAATGTGTCAACTCGACAGGGTATCTCAAACAACCAAAAACGCATAGTAAAATAATGATTGATTTTTTCAAGACGTAAGTACAGAGAGAAAACAACTTACAGTATTGGCTACGTTATGAATTGGGTACAGGTCTGGATATATTGACTGAATGAGTATGGAGAGAGGAAGAACTTTCATTTGATTCATAAAATGAACTCTCTCATCCAACCGCACTTTTAAATCGGAGCGAAAACCCGGCTGTTGAAAATACATGGACACAAATAAAATTAGCTTATTTTGAATTTTTCAAAAAAGATTACATTATTCAAATTCAAGTAGGAATGTAGAACTCACACTCCGAAGAATTCCATGGGTATAAAGTGGCAACATTTTCAGGACAGGCGGTGCGATCAAGGAGAGGTTAGGTAAAGAATTTTGTGTTGTTATATAGGCACTTAAGACATCAACCACGGCATTTACTGTTCGACAAAAAAAATGAGAAAAAATGTTAAATCATTATACCATTATTTGTCTTGAATAATTAATTCGTACAAGTGAATACTTACTAAATGCTTCACGAGCATCTGACAACGACGAACTTAAACTACGGTCCACAGCTATTGAGTATTTCATAAAAAAATATTTGTTATAAATCTGGGTGCATCTACATTTGAGGAAATGCTCAACTTTCACAATAATTCATATATTACCCATTTTAGCCACCAAGCCGATAATACATTGTTGGTCAGCTCCATTGAGAATGTCGTTGACATTACCCACAACTGGGAGGCACAGTGTATGGACACGGATCCTTCTCTCTCCCTTACTGGAAGTGTCATGTACAGAATCATATTAGATTTTTCAATTATGGCAACAAAGTAACGGGTAGGGAACCTGGACATACCTAGAGGTATAGAGGAGGGCAGCTTGGAAGCAAACAGTTTGACAGTCACTCAAATTTTCATCAATAGACACTTGCATTCCGAATCCTGCAATTCAGCAATCAAAACAATTGAAATCAAATTTTTTTATATGATTAATTTGTGAGCAACAACAAATATTTACGATTTCTATACGTACCCGCATCAGGATTACAATTTGGTAAACTTAGTAAATCCGTCGACCTCACAAACAAATTGCCGTGAAACGTGTGAATTGACATGCCCCTGAAAGTTGTCATCAAAAAATATAGGTCAAAATTGGTATTTGGTATACAATAATTTTTCTAAAGCCAGTAACCATATAAAATACAGAGCACACGAAAGGAAATATAAAAGTTATCTTCGTACCTGCTACACCGAACTCGCATAACAGCTTCAAAACCAATTTTACGAATCACATATCGTTGAAAAGATTGTTCAAAGAGAAAACTCTGTTGTGGATTATTGGTAATATGATAATTGGGGAAATGATGGACACATCCGCCAGAAAATTTGGCAACACAACTGATTGACGCAATATCCACATATTGACTGTTGAAGAAGAAACAATCGACGGCAATGTATTGACTGGAACAGTCCAAAGCTAATTTCTTGTAAAAGTCTGTACTGGGATTCAATGCACTTGGCAAATCTTTGATATTTTTTATATTCGCTTCACGATTTGTTAGCGCTCCTGGACCTATGGTCGGTAGAGTACACTGAAAAATTGTAATTCTTCCCCCGATGGGTGCCTGTAACGAATGCGAGAAAGAGATTAGAATTCATGATTTACGAGCTTCCATTACAAAAATATCATCTTTCATGATTGTCATCATACCAGTAATTTATGAGCCGCTTGAAGCGCAGCTCCAAGAGCAGAACCATTATCTGATGACTGGGAAAAAATACAAATATGCGGTGATTATTTGATTTCACTCCCCTTTTTGTAAAATATGGACAATAAATTTTTAATTTTTTAATACCTCCAGAAACCGAGTAGGAAGTTGAGTGAGTAAATGTCGAATAATTTCACGATTTTCATGAAGACTAACAAGTAAATTATCTGGACACGGGATGAAAATGTCTGTAAAGAAAAGTGAGCGAGTATAAAAATTAAACAACATTCCCAATTTTCATTGTTTCATACATGAAGAAGACGGAAGATCTGAATGAGACTCACCATCAATATCACAAACGACCATCTGATGGGGCTGACTCAAATTCTCGGCTAAATTATAAAAGTGAATCGTGGAATCATAGGTGATGAACCCAATTTGAGAGCGACCTAGAGAGAAAAACTAATTCGTAAGCAACCCGAGTAACATGAATGAATCAAAGAAATGAGCTAGTTACTCACTGTCACCCGGGATTTGTGCCATATTCTCTAATAGTATGTCACAAACAGCCTTCAAGTAGCCAGTGTCAACGGCTTGTGCAGACACATCCAACAAATATAAATAAACAGCTGCTTGTGGCGGCCGAACCTGCATAAGAAAAACATTGCAAGAATTTTGTTAAAGAATATAACTCACGATCAAACAACAAAATAATATTAATAAATTCAATGAAATGGCAATTTACCATATAATCAGCTGGAGCAAGAAATTCTATCGTTGCCGCTAAACATGTTAAAAATAATATTAAAGACTTTTAAAATAGAGTTTACAATACTAGAGGACATAACAGATCCTTTAACATTTTTACTTTAATGTGACAACTTTTCTCCATTTATATTAATGAACTAAATTCACATATTAAATGTTTTTATATTTCAGCAACTATCCTAGCAACTTACCACGAACCTCAGGCCTTCTAGATGGATCACCATAGGTTTTTGTCACAGGGTCGTATTGGAATTCTTCAGGCAGGTCGTTTACTAGAGTTGCATAGGGAAGGAATTAGTGTTATACGTTAATTGTCAAAAAAAGGATGTTTCATTCTTCATTCATTCATCCGACACTCAATGATCAGGTCGAAAATAATAATTGTTAAGCAAAATTTATACATAAATAGTACCTCGGGTACATAAATTGCACTTCCATCTCCTTTGATCCACAAAATAAACGTAACTGTCAATGTAAAAATAAATAAGTTAAGACATTTACTTTTTCCCCTAAAGATTCACAACATTAAAGTCCAATTAAAAAGATTAATATCGAATAGGTATCCTTACGGGTTTATATAAGTTCGACATGTTCGACAACGAACTATTGTTGAGCACTGAATTACTGGCAATTGCTAAAAGGATATCACAAAAAGAATCAAATGATTAGATCTTAGAAATGCTTAGATTTTCAAAATTTGAATTATGTAATTTGTTTTATAAAGAAAAATAATAGCAAAAGGACACACAACTCACAGTTAAATCTTTAAATGGATGAATTAGGATCCCTAGAGGAAGTCGCGATTTCTGAAGTAAAGTTTTCGTCTCTGGAATTTTTGTCAACGTGCAACGAAATAATCTGCAATCCAAAGACAAGATTACGTAATCACAAGTTGTGATTCACAAGGAAAAAACCCAGACGGAAATCATACATGGAGAAAATCAACTTACTCTGGACTACAATTTATAGAATTCATGTACTCGTGTTGAAATCTGATTTCCGGTGACTTAATTCCTCTTGGTGGTATCAGGTTTTTCTGTTGTCTAAAATAGAGAAAAAACAGTTTTTTCAATCAGTATTAAGTCAATTATTTCAAAACCTCTTTTGCTAACAATGTAGTCTGTAACATTATACACCAAAATGTAAGTACTTATGTAGTTTTTGTTTCAATGAAAACGAAAGTGAAGTATTGTCTAAACTATTGTGTAAATCTGTTCGATTACAAAAATTCTGTAACAGAATTTTGTCGTTGATTGATTGAAAAGTTGTACAGACAATAACCTTTTTAGAAATGTAAATGAAATTTATACTTTGTACACAAAATGGTAAAATAAACTTACAATAAATCAACTTGATCAGTCCCCTGAAAACATTCAAAATGAAAAGTTTTTAAAGATTTAATGAGAACAGACCTTTGATTAAATAAATAATGTAAAACCGTTATATATGATAAATTGTCAAGAAAAGAAAAACTCACCCATAGTTTATTGAATCCTTGCTGGGTCACCGAAAGGCCTTGATTCGTTACATGATTCGGACCGTAGGGGTCCCCGTGTTGACCATAGCCGTTGTAATTGTGACTTTGATGCTGTTGTTGTTGTTGTTGAGGAGGAGGAATGGGAGGAGGTTGAAAATGTTGTTGATGGGGCACAGAGTGAGCACTTGGTAATTGAGGAGTGACATGATTAACTCCGTAAGGTTCCCGATGTTGTTGACCATTATAATTGTAATTTTGTGGAGGTAAATGAGGTTGTTGATGCGGTATTTGTGGTATGTGAGGCTGTTGATGATGTACAGTTGGTGGTGGTGGATGTTGTTGTTGTTGTTGGGTAACCGAGAGGCCCGCCATTTGATTACTAAGATTATTAACTGGGAAGGAATTATGTTGTTGACCATTATAATTGTAAATTTGAGAAGGTTGATGATGTTGTTGTTGTTGTTGTGCTAAGTGAGGAGGATGGGGTTGATGCGGCACACCGAAAGTGTTTAGAGCAGTCCCTGTCGCTGTGTACCCTTGACCACTCCCTGGACCAACAATATTTGAATAATTTTGATCGTTTGTATTTTTACTGGAATTAATATTCTGTATTGACGGTTCTCCGCCATTACCACTCATCTTGAAGAATATGTTTCACGGCCGACAGTCAAGTGAAGAATGAAGGACTGTCTGTGAGGATGTTACACGTAGGCAATGGGACGGGTGCCTAAACACTGAGAATGAGAATGCAGCTGATGATTGTGTGACATTTTAATTGTGAATTAAATGGCCTTGTACTGTAGTAAAAAAATTATTTTTACTTCATCTTCTCTGATGATGTAACATTGTTGTTGTCCGTCTTCCAGCCCGGTTGAGTCAAACAAGTTGAAGGGTATCAGCAAAAAAACTAATTTCTCCATGAGAATATAACTTTGTAAATGAATGATCCCACTAAAACAATGTACCGTATTTAATATATTTAGCTAGTGGCTATATTGCTTTTCCTTTATTTTGGTCGAGACTGGATCAAAAAATAATCCAGAATTATTTTACTTCTTACACATCTCTCTCGCTATGAGAAAAAAAATAGTATGTTAGTATTCATTGTGATGATTGACGCTGAAAAATACGACAATATTGCGTACTATACGCGTACATTCTCTCTCTCTACCACGCTGTACAATAATAGAAATTTCAAAAAACAAAAGTATATATATAAATGTTCAGTATATGTTTATACATACAATACAATCATATAAAGTGAAATGTAGTTTATAAGCTTGTTGTAAAATAGTACATAGTGAAATGTATTTAGGTCGGAAAAATCTTACTACAACATTTACATCATTAAAGGTCAGTTTTAGTGCTCGTCTCTAGAGATGGACCGTCAGCTGAAGTTGTAAAATTAACTGAATCCATTGATTTTCTACCAAGCAATGGCACAAATACGGCAAAGATAGCGACGAGTAGTAAGATGATTAGGAATAATTTCAATTTGGTCTTATTATCTAAGCCCTGGACGGTAAATTTCGACACATTCTCCGCCTGCTGCAATATCTCTTCCACTGATCCTTTAAGCGCTCTCTCGGAATCTAATTATTATTACACAAAGAGAGAAAATTAAATTCATCATGAATAAAAACATAAGAGAGAGAGAGAGAGAGAGAGTTTTTCATTTTCATTTCAACAAAAATTTACTCACCACCAACGGGAAGTTCCTTGTGTTCCAGAATATCTTTAACATTGTCAATAGATAGAGATAATAGATCCTTGAAAGAAAATACAGAATCTTGAGCTACTTCACCAGGGAAAAGATAATCCGAAACAAGGATATTAGAATTAGGAAGTTGATAATAAACTCGTCTTGGCAGTTCATGATAAACTGTAAAAAAATCAAAAAAAATTAATAGAATTAAATCCACTGTGTATACATGCATGTAATGCAATGAGTCATCAAAGCATTTCTGAAAATCATTGCAGTGTAAGAAAAGTTTTTTTTCGAACCTTGAAGGGACTCATCCGTCTGTTCCTCATCAATTAAAGATTCACAGTGCATTTCAGTACGAGACGCCACAGATCTGAAAATGAAATTTTTTACAATACAATTTAAACATTTGACAGTATGTATTGTCAAATGTTCAAAATGATCTCTACTATGATTTATGAAGTAAATATTATTTATACTTCACGATTTCTTACCTTACTATATCTCTCCGTAGCATTTTTGCTGCAAAATCAGTACTACTCTTTGAAGGTATGAAGGCCACAACACTAATTTTTCCATGAAGATGTAAATGATGAATAAATTCATCTCGAGAATTTGTGCTTCCATCCGGAGTCTCACTACGTAGAATTCCAGGTATCTTGTCAAATAAAATTTGAACAGGTGGAGGAGTGGAATCTGATCTCATGTCTCCTTTCTTTCCCATCGTTTCTCCAACATAATCGTCATCGTCATCTTCATCCTCATCATTTCCAGCATCACCAGATCCTTTCTTTTGTGAGTAAGGGACAACAGGTCGACGAGTAGGTTTGTCATTCTCAAAATCATCACCTCCACCCCAGAAAGAATCTTCAATGTCGGACAAGTTATTCTCTAGTTCTTCTCCCTGGATAAATTCTAGTTCTTGATAAATGATATCAGGGGATGGAAAATGACCATGGACAAGAATCTTGGCATTATTGAAGGATTCCTATTGGATTATACGACACAGTTCAATACAAATTAATTAAATTAGAGTGCTGTAAATTCTTTAAAAAGAGTCTGTAGCAATACTTTATAAATTTTTTTTGTAAAAATGTAATCACCTGGAATGTTTTCATTAGACACTGGAGATTCTTCTTTATTGGAATACCTACTAGTTGTTTGTAGACATGCATGGCAGCTACAGTGTCAAATTCACACTCCAACTTGTCCCATTTCAAAGATTTTGTTGTGACTTCGCATGCCTTACTTCCCTGTGTTCCACTACTACCAACTTCAATCATCTTTGCTGAGAAACTACACCAAAAACAGACAATTTTTAATGTTTCATCTCCAAGAGAGAGAGAAAGAGAGAGACAAAAAAATCGTCAACAAGAAGAAGAACCGAACAAATTCTTACGCTTTTCCTGATGGATCATAGTGAATCACAACCATTTCAGTGTTGCACTCAAATTTTGCATCGTACCAACTATTTGTTGCCAACCCTGATGACAAATGGTTGAGAAGTCCTTTTATTTTCATTTCTGAAGGCCCACGAACAAAAATATTCTTTTCTCTTTCCACAACAAATATTCCAAGAATACTCAATCCTCCGGGGAGCATTCTCCGAACCTAATGATAATCATTTTGATTAGCAATCTAATTAATCATAAAAAAATATGATTAAAAATTAAATAAGTACCTGCTGTCCATGAAATGACACAGTCTGCTCCTTGACTGAACTAAGTTCCGTTTTCTTTGACACGGGAGAATCTAAGGCCTCACCGCTTTTTGCTTCCTCTTCAGCTGTGACATCCTCAAGGGTCTCCGCAAAGTGAGCTACATGACACTCTTTGCCATTTTCCGTCCGCTACAAATCACATTCAACAATGTTAAATGAAATTATTAAAAAGATGGTGAGAAAATAGTCTTGACACCGAGAGTAAAATCGCATGGCAGAGTCTTACCGCTCCAATGACCAGTCCCAAAGTTGGCTCAGTATAATTTTCCGTAAAGGAACGGTATACTGACGAGTCAATGGCAATTAGGCTCATTTTAAATGCCTTAAACAAAACAAAATCCCTAATAAAATTCTTCTTTTCTCAAAAAAAAAATTTCCATGAATGAAGGATCAGCTCAAAGACTCCCACTGCAAGTGTGCAGACTCTAGCCTTCCGTTCCACTGGGAGTGAAAAGAGAATCTACTGAAAACTGCAAAATAACACTGGCTAATTTATTTTTTATGACATTACAACGAAAATTTTGATGAATTTGTAAGGAATTTTGATAATTAAATGTTTGTAGGACTATGTCTCAACAATAACAACCAATGGAAGTGTTCTAGAATTGATCATGTCTTTCTATAGTAGAAATTGAATTTCTACTAGAGAATTTCTGAAATTCTAATAGAAAAAATATTTTTATCAAAATAAGTGCACACTATACTTTCTGAATTGTGTTTAGTCATATCCCTCCGCATCAATGAAATGCAGAATCATGTATTTATTTATTAATAGTCATATTTGTAGATTACTCTCTCTACAAAAAGGAGAGTGTCAATCTCTTTGTCTACAGAACAAATCATTACATGAATTTATCTAACATAATATTATACTAGTAATATAATAATGTGAATAGACATGTAAATGAATGTTCTACAAACTATATGAGAATATAAATTTGTAAGTAACCTATTGGTCATCCCATACATTCACCTCCTCTTCCTCCTCCTCATCATTCTTCCTCGTCACCTCATCCTCCTGTCCGTTCCTTTGATAGGACTCTTTCATTTTTTTATCCTTAATTCTTCTATTTTGGAACCTTCAAAATTATTCAAAGAAAAACCAATTAACCTTTCAAGGTACATGAGGAGTGTATATTATAATTTAAATAATTATCCCCACTTACCAAACTTTGACTTGTGTCATGGAGAGATGGAGAGAAGAAGCCAAAATTTTCCTGTTGTTCCCCACAACAAAGTGATGCCGTTGAAACTCTCTCTCAAGAATGGCCAATTGTTGTGGAGTGAAAGCTGTCCGAAATCTTTTGACCCTGGTTGGATTGGATCCTGACTGGAGAGACCGTCGTTTAGTCTCCTTGACTGTACATACTTCCGTTGTCTCTGAAAGAACATTATGCAAAAGAACTTTATAAAGGGATAGTACATACACACCTTATAAATGTATTAATGACTACTCTCTCAGCTTTACAGTCAAATTTATTATAATATTATTGAATTCCCAAGACATTAACGCTGTACGACGTAGTGAACCGGGATTAATTTGAACTCTTATCAACAAGTAAAGGACGCTACTGTAGTTATGTCTGGCCAATCTCCCATTATCTTTCCAATCATCTCAATCAGGTTTCACACACCTCTCATGTACATAACAAGACTTACCTTAAATACATGTCATTCATTTCACACAACTACTTATACTCACACTCCATGATGTGAGGAGTAATGGACAAAAGTATGAAATTTCTTCACAGATTACAAATTTTTGGCAAGAAACATGCAAATAAGGGAAAGGTCAAAGACCTCTCTCTCTTTCTGCAAAATCTCATGGAATTTGTCGTGGAGTACATCCAATTCAAGTACATAGATACATACATGGATGGACAAATTAATATGCATCTCTGTATTCCTACTTCTTTTCAAAAAAAAGAAAAACTTTAACCAAAAGTCTTATTTCTTATTTTCCAAAATGTTCAATAAATGTTATAAATGTTAAATATATTTTTGGTAAGAAAAATTATTAATGCAAATTAGGGAAAGATCTCTGTACTCAGATCTTTCCCTAATTCTTGAATTACGTAGCAATTAATTTTACCTGAACTGAGACTGGTGTTGGACGATGAATATGAACTGGATCTTGACCGAATCGGAATTGTCATCTCTTCCGTTTGAACAGCAACATGACAATAAGGATGAAATCTATAGTCTCTCTTGGTATTCGTTGACATTTTCCAATTCTTGTCCAATCCACCTCCTCCTACTACTGACCAAGACAATGATGACGATGATATAGATTTTGTAGTGAGGTCAAGTGGTTGCTCACTTTCTTCATCATCCAAAAGGGATGAGTCGGACTTGGGTGACGATGGTAGTATTTTAATGACAGACACTGTCCGAGTCACCGGAGGAGGGACCGAAAATCCATTACTTATGATATTGGAACGACCCATTATAATTTGTGAGAAAACAATATTTCAGTCTAAACTCACACACACACATATATATAATATATATATAAACGTAGACGAACAAATAACACAAAAAAAGTGAGAGAGACTAATATTTTTCCTATATATGATTAATTGAGATGTGTAGAGCAAGAGTGCTAGCTTGTCACTAAAATCTTGTCGTCTGACTCTACTATCCGATTAGCTGGAGTTGGACAGTCTCTAAAGACAAGTCTATCTGTCTTATATTAATTTATATTCTCTCATTAATTATTAGAAGAACCACGAGAGGAGAGTACCAAGGGGGAAACAGGAGAGAGAAATAACAGTCGGGTTAAAACAGGAATTGGTTAGTGCTTACTATAGAAGGAGGAGGGTAATTGGTTATTTTAATTACAATGTAAACTGTGAGCATATTATCATGTGTGTGTATAAGTGTATGGATTAGCTTTCCATAAATGAATGCAATCCAAAAAAATTAACTCAGGGATTAAATTAATATAAATTTTATTGAAATAAATTAAAGTGCGCTCAGCACATGGAAAGTCATATTATATTATGATAAATGTGATTTACCGTACCTTCGATATCACACTAGGAAACAAATAAATAAATACTACCAAGACACGATTCATACTATATTGTAATAAAATAATACTAAATGTATATAGTGTACGTTATAATGGGTTAACTTAGGGTTCACCTTTGTAAAAAGAATAATTGTATTTTTAATTATTATTGTTGTTGTAAGAGAGCGAGAGCGAGAATGAGAATTTTTGTGTCATCCTGGTATATTATATATATTAATTTATTGTAGTTTTATATGAGGAATTATAGTTGAACATCACCAACAACTTTTCCCTTAATTTTTTGTTTTTGTTTTGTCTTGATCACTTTTTAATTTTTGTTGTTGTTGATTTGTTTTGTCTGGTCTCTTCAAAATTTGACGAAATTTTGTAAAAAGTATTTTTTGAGCGTATTTGAGATGATTCCACTCAATTGTTTTTGAATGTCAGGTTGGATACGGTTTGTAAAAACTGTCTCAATCTCCCTCTCCAAGTCTGAAGGTGAAAAACAAAGAGGAAAATTTACAACAATATTTAATATTGAATAAAATAATTTGTAATTAAATTATACCATGCTTACCCAAAACAGAGTCACTGTCCTCACGATGTTCTTTTGCAAAATCCGAACCACTATTTGATGGTGCATAGTAGATATCATTAATACTTGGATACTCTTCTCGAATTTTGTCCATGGTGACAATGAGTGGGTCCAGCTTCAACTTGACACTCATTGCCCCAGTATGGATTGGGAAAATTGAGTGTATGTCAAATAGACGGACAGAATCTGCAATAAATCTAGTTTCATGAAAATGAAGCTCTAATTTCTGAGTTGTTCCATCATTCAAGTCCAATTCTCCTCCAGGACACCTCAATTCCACCAAAGGTTCTGAAATCAAATAATTGCTTCAATTTTACACAAACTCATTCGATTGTCAACTAAATATCTCTTTTTAAAACAATGTACCATGAAGTGATCGAACATGTTGAATGGTGACAATATATTTTGGATGTCTTTTGAGTCGTTGTTGAAATTTGAGATTATCCAGTCCCCATTTGTGATGTACAATGGCTTTCTGAATTTCATGTTGAATCTTGTTACAACTATCCCGACCCAGTCGTCTCTCTTGATTTGAGTCTAACGGAAAGAAAACATAATTTAATTAACAGTCATTCAGTTTGACAAGTGGCGAAATTCCACTGAAAAAAATTCCAGTGCAAATAAATGTAGTGTTTTTTTAAAAAATCCGTACCTGCTCCAGCCATCGAGACGCAGAAAATGACGGAGAGAAGAAGGACCACAGCCGCTTTTATCCGGGTAAGATGGGAAACCCCCATGATTATGATTTGAGGATTAAACAAATTTACTTATTAACACTATAAGCACAAAACACAGGAGTTATACAAAGATGGACAGGCAGTACAGATGACACACACGCAGAGAGAGAGAGGGACAATATTAACAGGTGTATTTTTTCTGTGTTGAGGGAGAAGGAGAACAAGAAAAAGAAGAAAATTTAGAGATCTTGACAGGTAGAGTGCAAGTTCATCACTAGAAACTAAGCCAAGTGTGATTCAGCAATTTACTCTTTGTACTCACTCTGAAAAAAATGCATGAAGGAGTTAAAATTGAAGACACACCAACACCACACACACACTACACACACATGTTACTTGCCTAGTATTATACTGTACTCATGTACAATTGTTGTTGTGATTGTTGAGGAGGGACTGCCTCCCTAAAGGAACAGAGGAAGGAAAAAGGTGAAGCAAAACTCTCAGTAGTAAGTAAAGTTACTACTTGTTGATGTTGCAACTAAAGAAGAAATGAAGAGAGAGAGAGAAACAGGATTAACTTCTAATTATAAGGATAAAGCCATGTCAAATATTTCTTATGTTATTTCTTATTAAAAGTCAAGCAACGCCGTTAATTGTGTAAGTTTTTCTTTTTTTATCTCCTCCTCCCCTTTTTTGTTTTTTGTTTGTCTTGTATTAAGTTGTGAGGGAGTTCAGATTTTTGATATTATATAAATACTACCCAAAGGAAAAAAATCTGTGTGTACTCCAAACCTTTACATTTGTACACGTCTGACCATATTTAATTATAAATTGTAGAGAGAGAGAGATACATAATAATACATTTACGGTACTTTGCACTGCATTTTCATCATAATTTCTGCATCCCTAACTATTAAACCTCCTGTTCATGCCATTGGCATTAAATAATAGACAGGTAGACAGATAGGAGCACACGTCATAAAGGTTAATAAAATCCTCAAAGATCGTAAAATGTTGGTAAAAAATGAATTCTCTTTTACTTGCAGTTAGGAACAAGACATGAAAAAAAATGATATTTTCTAACAGTCTCTCTCTCTACATCAACTGACTGAGTTTAATGACGACTTGACTGACTGTGAGTGAGCATGTGTGTAAGGTAAAGTAAATTCAGTTAAAGCAATTAAAATTATTCCTTCTTTTTTGTTCTGTGTCCCTTTTGAAAAAAAACATTTTCCCGTTAGTTTGTGTTATAACTTTACCTTTTTCCAAAGAGAATTGGAAATCTCTGTTCTCTGTCTTGTCTTTGGGGGCAGAGTGAAGATGCAGTCCATTTTATTGATTAATCTTCCAACTCATGATGAAGACTGTATCACTAATGATGATCCATTTCTCCCTCGACCTTTAGTCTAGTCTGACACTCATTTTTTGGGCCAACAACTAAAAATTCAGAAGCGGGACTTTGGCCCTTCTCTCCCATCTTCTGTGCTCGTGTGTCTGTTTCTAGTTTGGGGTTAATAGAGTCAATTAAATGTGAACAAGTAAAGTTTTGAAGTGTCCGACACTCATTCTTCATCATTGATGATGATGAAATTCAATAAAATAAATCGATACATGTCAAAAATCCCTACAACAATAACAACAAGAAGTTTAAGTCTAGTCTGTCCTGTCGTATTAAAATTCATATTTTTGATGATTCATAAAAATTTAGTATCACACACGAATGTAGAGCAAGACGGACTGAAAAATGATAATAAATGTCCCTACCTAATATATTTATTACAGTCTTCCTCCCTTCCCCAATTCAGTACCTGAACAATAACTCTTAAGTGATCAGTTATTTTTTTCCCTTCATAAATAATCTCAAAGTGGACTACATAGTCAATTTTTAATCAAAATGAAAGCATTAAATTTGTCACGATTGATTGTTAGTACACTACTCTGTGTTCACATGAAAATCCTTTAAGATGTATCAAGATGATCGAATAGTTAAATCCATACTGAGACTTACAATTTATTTTGGACGGTGATTGAAGTTTTGCAGTATTTTTTGGACATGGTTCTCGCATCCCCTCCCCTGTTAAAAAAAGCATTTAATTTAATGTAACTCTTTTTTCTCTGACTGTAATAGTAGGTTACACGCTTACCTGATCATCCTCATCATACATATAAGTACATACGTGTATAATAATAATATTATTATGTTGGTGCTCAACTCTTCAATTAACTCTGACTTGCCTCACAAGTCAGTTAACCTTGTTATATGGCATAAGTCACTCACTAGTATGTACACACACACACACAAGTACACACATGTAAAATGTTATTTTAGAAGAGGGTCTCCTAACATTTTTTTCCCCTGCAATTATAATTCTGCCGTGCATCTTTGCACTTTGCTCACTCACCTTTATCTCGAAATAAATTCAGTCATCCTCTGCATGTCATAGTCATGCCTTCACACATTAGACCATCTTACCCCTTTCGGATTTTAATAAGGAATCAAATAAAAGAGTACATCCATGCAATCATTCAAACTCCTTGTATGTATTATCAAATCCACGATACACATCCATAATATGTACACAACAATTTTGTGCATTTCCACGTGCCAGTCATTTCCCCATGGAGTGTGAGAATTCTAATCATCATTAACAAACAATTTTTTTAATTGTGCCGCATCACAATGACAAAAAAATGAATTGATCCTCTGCCCCTTTCTGTCCATTCATCTGCTATTATATGTCTCAAGTTGACATTTTTATCAATTCCCATTTCACGAGGTTCCATCAATTGGGCTTTATATAAAATGTATTTGGTATGTACATAATATAATTCCAGTTACTTCGTACTTAACTGTGATTCTGTTTTTAGTGAGGATTTTCTCGAATGAGAGAAAGAAAGACAATCATTTCAGAATGTTCATTAGGGAAATGCACAAACACACACGCAGTTCTCATTTTGCTCAGTGTCATTCTCTTAAATTGAATTGAATTAAAATGAAATTTAGTGTGGAAGGGGAGGGTGAAACCTACTTTAACTAAAATGTACACCCTTTGTGTTCATCTTCAGGGAAATTAGACAAGAAGAATGATGGGATGAATTGAATAAAGGTAGGGCAAGAATGTCACCAGAGTACAGTGGAAAAACAATGGAAAAATTGAATCAAGACTCCCCTTTTTCTCTGTTACAGAAAGTTTTAAAAGAAAATAATTTTCATTTTGACTCGGATGAGGATTTATTATGATTATTATCCCATTAAACGAGTGAGTGTGTGTGTGGTCCCACTCTGTCAAGAATATTGAGAGGAAAGGCTCATTTAGAGACAGAGAAGGGGTTTAGTGTGTGTGTGTGTGTAAGACAAATTTATTAGTTTCGTGTTCTTATTTCCATCCATTAGAACAACAAGGGTAGGTAATAAGAACAACAAACAATTTAATGTTGACACCTCATCCCTTTTGAAATGAATTTTCATTAAAACACTTGTTATTTTCTACATGATGGACAGTTCGTTCAGAGTTAGAGAGGAGTTCTGAGGCAAGATGAAAGTAAAGAAAAATGAAATAAAGAGTGATGCCATGTGTGTGTGTGTGTGGACTGTGTAGCGTGTCAACTGTGAGAGTTGTCTGTGTTGTGCTTCGTGTGTACTTGTCCGTCCTAACAACAATTTTCGAAGGAAAAGGAAAATTGAAATGAAAATCATGATGATGATGATGTGTGTACAGTAAATATGCACAGGAGTGTGAGGAAATATTAAAATTGTCTGAAAAAAATATTATTATAATGTTGGTTGTTAATAAGTTGTATACGTCGAGTATTTACACTAGAATCATTTTCCAAGTTCCGTTTTCAAGTAGACAAGTAGTGGAATTTTCACACACCTTGAGCTACTTAGCATACTTAATCATTTTTTATGTAATTTGGCATGGCATCAGGTTCACATTCCCAATCATTTTTTTTCATAGGGTCAAGCAATGTGTACTTTGCATATATTACTGTGCGTTTATCGTATTATCGTGTGTGTGTTTTGTATAATCCATGAGCGATTTGAATCCAAAGTCTTTTTTTAAAGCAAAACGGAAGGAAGGAAGAAAGAGAGAGAGAGAGAGAGAAAGAAGGATGGAGTACATTTTTTAATGTCTGTCAAAGTCAATTAAAAGATTTTTCATAAATGAAAAAGAATGGAGCACAAATCCAGGAGAGAGATAATACTGTACACCTTTAATTAATTAGTTCAAAGTTAATGTACGGCCTAAAAGTTAAAAGTCGTCAAAATTATTTCTTTTCAGATATTTTCTAAGGAAATAAGAAACAGGATTTGGCTAACTTTTTGCTAGAAAAGAAGGAATACTGAAATGAATAGAGAAAAAAATAAGTTGATTCGGACACATTCTGAAATTTTGTACTGTCTCACTATACTATTTGTAATACCCTTACTTTTACACACAAACAGTTGATATGTATAATGGACGAAATTAACAGAGTGAAAAAATGGACCAGATTACACGCACATTGTGTCATTTTTAGTGTTAGATTTGTTGTTGTTGTTGCTTACTACTGTTTGTTCATCGACATGTGTTTTGTGTGTTTGTGTGTGAGAGAGAGTGAGGGCGACAAAAAATAGAATGTAAAAAGCGAGCAAATGGGAAGAAATAATGACATTTCCCTTCGACACACTTGTCAACAATCGAAATGAAAAGAACAAAAAGAAAAAATACACAAGTGTAAAACTTTAGACCGACGGCACGTGGAGTAATGTGAAAACTCTTAGTTTTTCCTTATTTTTTATACAAAATTCCTATTATCTTCTTGACACATCTGTACTGTAAATTACAGTCGTCTGTAATTAATTCTTCTTTTTCTCCTTTAACTACCATCAGATCAACTCTCTCCGTGTGTGTGACATACGGAAATTCGTTAACAACACTCTCTCTGCAATGCTTTACAGTTATTGTGTGTACTAATAATTTGATCAAAAATCTAATCTACTTTACTTTTCAAATTTTACGAGAAAGACAAAGTTCCACTTGACTTGTCCCACTTGTTTGCTCCTTTGCAGGACACTAATCCATTGTAAAGAACAGAACTGATAAGTTGTAGAGAGAAAACTCTAATATCGCAGTGAGCAATGATGAACACTAGAATTTAAAATTTTTGGAAAATCTCTGTTGTACACTTACTTTGATTCATTCTGTAGAAACAAAATGTAGGCTACTAATAAATTCACTGATAATCAATTGTTTTTTTCATTGAGCGTCATATCTTCTTTTGACATGCAGGATAGTCATGGAAAAGTCACAATCGGGAAATTTGTTGATCTGCCCCTGAGTCTGGAGTCCAGACTCAACTTGTTCATAATGGAAATTCCATTGAAATAATTTGATCATTTTATTCATGTGATAAACTCAAGGGATAATTTGTTAAATATGGCCAACCTTCTCCTTGATCAATTAAGAGAAGGACACTGGATGCATAAAAATTTAAATATGTTATATTAGGATTTGTTGACATTTAAAAACGTCAAGACAGGTAAATCCCCGCTTTGAGTTTGTAATTCTATTTGCATTATGTGTTTGTAATCAATTTATATAATTTTATCAAGTTTAATCCACTTGACTCCAGTTTGTACAATAACATTGAGGAGACACTTTCAAGTAGAACGCTGCAAAAAAGCTTTTCAAGTGTATTTAGTTACATGTGCCGAGTGTGTTATGATTATCAAATTTGTAGAGATTACCAATTATCAACTCCTATTTATGTAATAGCGCAATTTAGGTAATTTTGATGATGAGTTATTCTTAAACCTGTGCACTGGTTGATCAATAAAAATTTTGTTTATGTCCAAGTGGCCTCCTCACTGCACAATGTACTAATATTATTTGTACTTGAATCATAATTTACTTATGCGGATTCTCCTTGCTCTCACTTCATTGAAAATAGATTAAGGATGGTTTGGATTTTCCATCACTTTGAAGATAATTGATAATTAAATTAGATTAATTGATTGATGATCAGAGGACCGGGTATAAATAGGGAGGGTGGTTGAGGGAATAGTCAATTAATTTGTTTTAGTTTTGTCACAAAACAACACAAGTTATTCCGTCAGAATGAAGGCCGTCGTTTTAATTTGTTTCCTCGCTACCGGGGCTTTAGCTTTCCCCGACATCACCATCAACAAAGTCGTAGAGTATGAACCTGCTCTCGGTTTCTTGATGGCCGGGCATCAGATGGGATTCACCCCAAGAATCGTCGGTGGTAGTGAAGCTAGTGCTCATGCACACCCTCACCAAATCTCTCTCCAAGTCCGATCCGGATCAGGTAATAAAGATAGCCCCGTCGTTAATTTTCACCAGTCCCTTAACTGTTGTAAAAAAATGACGACTAATGGAAATGGAATTTTTTGATTAGGTTGGTATCACAGCTGCGGTGGTTCCGTTGTCGGTGCTGACAAGATTGTCACTGCTGGTAAGAATAATATTTTGAAACTATGGAACGTAGATGTACTTTTGTATTGACAACACTGTGACCTTATCCTACGTAGCTCATTGTATTGCTGGACAGTCTGCAAGCAATCTCCGAGTCGTTGCTGGTGACCACGACCTTTTCGTCGCTGAGGGTACTGAACAAGTCTCTGCAGTATCAAGTGCAAAGGCCCATCCCAACTACAATGGGTACGTCCAAGGAACCGAATCTTTTCATTACAATTAATTAGCTACATTTTGTTTACTGACCTAATAACTTAAATATAATTTGTCTACACACAAAATAGAAACACCATTGACTACGATTACGCTGTCCTTCGTCTTTCGTCTGCTTTCACCCTCAACAACAACGTCCGATCTATTGCCTTGGCCAGCTCAGAACCCACCTCGGGATCTTGTGTCAACTCTGGATGGGGAAATACCCGTGGAGATGGATCCGTGTCCAACCCTGACAGACTCCAACAAGTCACTCTTCCCATTGTGTCCAGGTCATCTTGTGTGAATGCTTTCTCTGGAGTCAACACTGTTACCGCACGTATGATCTGTGCTGGAGCTGCTGGACAAGGACCCTGCAACGGAGACTCTGGTGGCCCATTGGTCTGTGGAGGACAACTTGCCGGTATTGTCAGGTAAGAATGCTCACCAAAGCCTCTTAATTGACCTATCCTGGTAACACTGTATTACGGGAAATTAAATTAATTATGTCTTTGTGTTTAAAGCTGGGGAATGCAACCATGTGCTCAAGGCCGTTATCCAGGTGTTTTCTCCAATGTTGCCGCAGGCAGGAGCTGGTTGGACCAACAATAAACAACTAACATCATAATTAATTGTACTCTCAATAATTAATGTGGGCTCTATCTTTTTTTTACAAAATGAACACTCAAATTAAACAGTCGTGTTAATATCCGCAAATCCATTACTTTAGACTTTGCTTCCTTCTTGTCTTTCATAAAAATCATAGAAGGCATGTTCTGATAAAGGGAATTATCCTAAGTTGCCTTCAAGTCATTCATATTTTTCAATAAATACTACATTTTGGTGGGTTGGCATGGAATTTCGTCGTAACCAAACTTAGTACATCTGATATTATTTGTCTAATAAATAGATTGGCCTCTGTGAGGAGAGGAATTTGAAAAATTAATTTCGCAATTCACATACTACCTCCGTGTTCACATGTTCTGAAAAAATACATAAAATTACGACGATTTTGAGTAACTTTTGACCTGAGTGCTATCGTAGAGATTTGTTGGTCTTAATGGCATGTCCCTAGAACAATGTACCATGCAAGGATTGGCCGGGGAAGGAAGGAATGACTGAGGAGGAATGCTCCCTTTCTATGAAACATGGTACTGCTGCATTTCATCTTGGTATTGGATCATTCTCGTACGTCCTAATAATAAGTCATTTGTACTCTTCTCTCAGATATAGACATGATATTAATACATACAATATACTGAAACTACTTGTACTATCCTTTATCAGATATCCGGTCATGTAGTTTTGTACACTTGTTTGGCACATTGGTACTACCTAGCTTTCCATTATCCCAGTGACAGTTTATTGGCATTTGTAATTGTCACTGGTCTGGGTAGTTGGTTCTTTTCTGTCTGGTTGCCCTACTCCATGATCCTTATTCGGTCTGAGCGGAGAGAGTTTCCTACAGCCGTTATTGTACAGTGACAACACAATAATTTCTTTTATAAAAATTAAACTGTAATTGTCCTTATTTTAACTCTACCAACACTTTGTATGTGTAGTTTTGTCTTGGCTGTCTTCTTACGATTGTGTTTGTGTCAGTCACCCTTGCCCTGACATTCATGTACCCGTCAGAGGAAAACGAATATTATGAACACTTATTGGCCCACCTCCGTCAAGACCTTGTTCCTCAATACGAAGATGGAGAAATTATAAACAGTGAAATTTGGATACATTATGTCCAGAAAGAACAGGTATTTGCGTAAATGTATTAAATGAATACAAACTTATGATACTTCAATCATTACAAATAATATATTCCTTTCTTGGGATAGGGATGCTGTGGCTTACGAGGTTCAGGCGACGACGAGAGAATGCTTCGCACGAACAAAGTTCGATCCTCTTGTTTGCCCCATAATGAAGGAGTCGATGGTACCTACAGTCGAACTCGAAGAAATAAACAGATAGTAAGATAACGTAACTTGTGTACTTTTCCCTTCATGATTGAATATACTTAAATCTTACAATGGTATTTTTTATTTCTCTGACAAGGGGTGCATCAAATTCTTAGAAGATACGAGAGACTGGTATCTTATGCTACTGTGGATTTATGACGTTTGGCTCCTCGGAGGGGCATTGGTGACTCTTGTAGTTTACGCAATTAGATTTTGGTGGATACGTAACCTTCCTATGGTCATTCTAACTGGGAAAGTTTATGTCAGAGTGGGGAATGATGGGATCAAATCTTATCCAGAAATTGACAGTTCAGAAGCAATCAGCTACAGCTCTTCAAATTAACATTACCATCTGAGAAATATTTTGTCTACCGTTTTCTTGACTTGTATTAATGACTATGTAAAATGAGAAATGATCTCTTCTCTATTCTTCAGAATACTTTCGTTGTATTTTTAAAAGTTTATGATTATTTGTAGAGAGAAACTAATTATTCCTATTTTTTCATCTTTTAAAAAACCTATCATTACGGATTTATTATAGGTCAGCGAGTACAGCAATTAGAATAAATAATAATAATAGTGGTAATAAAATAAGTATTAAAGTTATCCAAATCCCAATACTATATTAAATAAATTATTTCGGTCGTGAAGGAGGAGCTACATGTTGCACGTCAGCGAAGAATGGATGATGCATCGCAGTTTTAGCGGAGACACGTTTAGAAGGGTCGTATTTTAAAAATTCCTACAAACACAACATTACGAATACTTCATTCAAACGCAATGCTCATATTCAAATTATTTATGTACCTAACATCATAATATTTCGTATGCATAAAAAATAACTATTGTGATATTGTTATTGACGAGTTTCTATTGACTAGACTGAATAGAGTTTCAATACTAGTACAGGCAGGCTATAAACAAAAAGAGCACAACTTACCGTTAGAATGTTAACACCATCGGGTGAATGAGCCAGCGGAGGCACAATTTTCTTCAAATCTTGAACTTCCCATCTTGGAAAACAGGGCTTGTAGTCAGGAAGTTTCGAGATACCTGTCTTCATGTTAAAAACCACATACAATTCACTCAAGAGCAATCAAAAATTTCTTTAAATAATTTTTTAAAAATTTTGATGATTTTTAAAAACCTCGATGTAAAATATACAAGAATCTGTACATTCCCGAAAATCGGGACATTTTTTGTCTAAATCGGGACGTCGAGACAGACTCCCCAAAATCGGGATAGGTGGTCACCCTACTATTTACACTTATGTTACTACTTACCCAAGTATCTTCATCTGGTGTCCCAAGTGTTCGAAAACTAATAAATGAAAAAAAATTCGTAACAATTCAAATTCTACACAATACATTAATGTGTTATTAAATTAATAATGGTACATGGCAAAATGTAGGTAATAGGTAGCAAGTCGTAAGTACTTACATTCGAAATAATTGATCAATTTCCGAGTCTCCAGGAAATAATGGTTTCTTTGTTAGCTAAAGAAAAAAACGAGTTGACATTGAGTAAATCTTTGACAACTTTATATACACACAACTCTTGAACAGAGTTGACACTGTTGATGTACATTTTATTTACCATTTCAGCGTAAATACATCCAACACTCCACACATCAACTGTTGTAGCATAAAACTTTGTTCCTAATAGTATCTCCGGGGCTCTGTACCACAATGTAACAACCTAAGAAAGATAATACAAGTAAAATACTCCGCATGTTGTACTGTGATATAAAATTAGTATAAAGTCAGGAATATAGTACAAGAAACAGTGTGTATAAATTTAATAAAACAATACCTCATGTGTATAAGTCCTCATAGGAAGAGTAAATCCTCTTGCCAAACCAAAGTCGGCCAATTTTAGTTGACCTTTTGAATCGAGCAGTAGGTTTTGAGGTTTCAAATCCCTATGTAAAATTCGTCGAGTGTGACAATAGACTAAGGCTCGAAGCATTTGGTAAAGATATGATTTGACTTGCACCATGGGTAAACCTGCTGGCTGGGTATCAATATATCTGTGGAGAAAATTTTCACAATTAGATAAATATGAGAAAAGTTGATTTGCAAAAACAACGAATGTAACAACAAAGGAAAAGAGGTAAAATTACTTACTTTTTCAGATCCATTTCCATATACTCAAAAACTAGGAAAAGTTTCTTATGAGCATGAATTACATCCAAGAGACGAACAACATTTGCATGATTCCTAGATAAAGAAAAAATAATGAAGTAGGAAAAGACAAATATTATGCATTCAAGGGGAATGTCACTTACAGTTCTCGTAAAAGTGAAATTTCACGGACGGCAGTGGAAGGAATTCCTTCAGCTTCTCTGAAATTTTCACACGACAAACATCAAATATTTAATGGAATAAACACTAGATCAATTAATCCTCTGTCTGTACACTCAAAGAAAGTGAAAATCAAAAACATTATATGAAAAAAAATTGTGAAAACGAAAATTTGCAACGGCTGTTTTTTTTTTGCAAACCGGCATGCAACAGGTGGTTGAAGAGGTGAAAAAAACGTATTAATTTTCTTACGATTCAAGTCTTATTCTCTTGAGGGCTACCAGTCTATTACTATTCTCAGTGTCCTTGGCTTTGTAGACGACCCCGTAAGTGCCCTCACCAATTTTCTCAAGTTTTTCAAATCGAGTCATGTCATCCAGACTGGAAGTTGATTTCTTTTCCACGTCCTGGTCATCAGCCTCGGACAGGACTATTTTCCTCTTTTTGAACATCCCTAATGGCAAGTCAAGATGAGAATGAGGGTGATCAAAGTTGGAATCAAAGTAATATTCCGAGAAAGGGTGGTGGAAAACGAATGAAAATTTTTTGGGAGAGGAACAAAAGAGAGAAAGCGGGGAAAATGGGATATCTTTGGCGCAGGATTGAAACAGGTTTAGAGAGTTAAAAAAGTAAAAACTTACTTTCTTCCTGACGTCGACGTCTCATTTTGCCAGTCACAGTCACGCACTAGGTCAACTTTTCCCACCTTGTCCACACCTTGACAAGAGCTGACAAGTGGACTGTCAGTCCCCAAAACAATGTCAAATTGACCAAGCAAAAAAATCTCGTGGCGAACACGGGTCAACCTTTGAAAAAAAGTCCCCGCTCTGCCATAGATTGTATTTCCTCCCAAAAATAATTTAATCTAATCAGGAAAAATGAAGAATGCGACCTTCCTGACCTGTCAATAATTATGTTTCACTCTCTCCTTTGTTTTCACAATGTGTCCTCCATCCCCCTACTTTGATTTCATAATGAATTGTCATGTAGTGAACGATAAAACTGTGTCGCAACAAGTAGCAACAAGTGGGTCCACTTGAGATTTGGCCATTCATATTTCACTATCCGAAACCCCTTTTCAACTTTTTCTTACTGTATAATGTACCTGAACAAAATCATAATTCTACGAGATGATCCATTAATAATATAAACGGTGTGAAAACGGTTTGAGTTTTTCCTGAATATACAAAGCAGAGACAATTGAAAACCAACATGAATTTGGTCTTTCAACTTCAACTGTACACTTATGTAGCATATTAACGAAATTATCAATAAAATTGTATATGAAGACTCTTTTAGAATGAGAAATGAGCATTCAGTTATTACTATACTTTCTTTTTCCAAAAGAAAGTGAATGGTGAAAGCTAAAAAAAATATATGAGTTGTATTTTCTCAGGTTCATATACAGTAATAAGTGAAGTTGTAATTTTATTATTCGAAAAAGTCAATGAATGAACAGATCTCTGTCATTAATGTGTAACATAATTGTACTTAACATATATCCGGCATATGTAGTTTCTACGTTTAAACTCCAGTGTTGTCAATACTATTATATATTACAGTTTAGTTAATAATATTTTTTAGTAAGACCTATCTCCCAACTTTACTGATGTATTCCCTGTTAGAATTTATAATTTGATTTTTAGCTTTTAACAGTTTTGTCCGATGAATCTCAATTGCCATTTGTTGTCTTAGGACATCAATGGGATTGACAATGGATAAAGAGAAACTTGCATCTCCACCATCAAAATTATTCTACACAAACACAAGGAGAAAGTACATCAATACAAAAATTATTACAGAAGAGAGAGAAACTTGAGAAAATTATTTCTCACCTTTGTCAGAGTGGAGGGATTATTATTTGATGGGGGAGGACGCGGTATTGACAATTTCCTCTGTTGTTGTTGTTTCTGTTCTATTCGAGGGAATCCATTGACACTGTTGGTGACCACAAGGATGAGGATGAGGATGGTAGTGAGTAGTAGGCAAAAACACTGAGCCATTTTTTTTCTCCTTTTATTTATACTCGTTGTTGTTGTTGGTCATAAATTGTGATTAGATTTCGATGGAAAATAGTTGGAGTAGACTTTACTCTCCAAAATTAGTTATAGATTGTTGATTAGGGTTGTTGGATGATGAGGAGGACAGGTTGGACGATGTTGATCCACAGTAAAGTTTTAGTTGGCTCACTCTTCTTCATGATTATCCAGACTCTCAGTTACTCTTATTCTTTGGGTACACGTTGTTGGCCATAGCTGAATTCTAAGAGACTCTACACTTGTATGGGTCACAAAGAGAGATAACAAAAATATTTAGTTGAACTTTAATGATGATCCCGGGGTTGACCTTGAACTCTAACACACTCACGCTCCCACAAAATAAAGTATGTGAGTGCCATTCACACTGATCTTTGTTCTTGATAATGACAATCAACTCCTCAAACTTCCATTTGTCTCAATGCAAAATATGACATGTCAGTCAACCTACCCTCATCAATCTTCATTTTATCCTCTCTCTCTCAAATCCTCAAGGAAGGATGATGATGAAAAAATTGAGGATTTTCACTCAAGACTCATTTTGATTCCTCATCAATGCGTCTCCTCCTCCTTCCCTTCCGTCCCCTCCGTCTCTAGTCTCTGTCTAATCCGTTTCGTCCTGGGGAAAATCAATTAAAACTATGACTTCAGACACTTCATATATAATTCAATAGTGTTGTTGACGACTGGGAAAAAAATTGACGGATGAAACAATTTGCCAAAAAAATTAAAAAGTCTACATTTGACATTGCACATTGGACAAAGAGTAAAATGATTAATCGACTCACAATTAATACAAGAGGAGGAGAAACACTGAAAGATTTGCTTGATGATACCGGCTTCTTATATATTTATTGTATCAAACTTGGGGTCAGCTTTCAAATTTTAGGAGCCCTTGACCATGACACGGTGTATATGTAGAGTATAATGTGTAAATATTTTACGTGTGTGTGTGTGTGAAATATGTTGACAGGAGAACGTGTTGAAGATAAATGAACCTCACACACTCTTCCACAGTGGCTTTTATATAGGGGAGACTTGGGCATAAATATACCACAGGCAAAAGGGACCCACCGCATATTTTTTGTATTATCTCCTAAAGCAAACATCACACCTCAAAATCATGCACATATAGTATGTGGCCCATGAAAGGAGTATTAGATATATACTATCTTTTACTCCAAAAAGGTCCAAGGAATTAAAAATAACCCAGGTCAAAAAATGTTGAGCTCAAGTAGGGCCTTTGATAAGTCAAAGGCTGTTTCAGAGTCGACGGGTAAAGTAATCTTCTCACCATCCAAAACAAGTAAGTATCCTTATGCTACTTCATTCTCGTTCCCAATTAAATTCTGTGCGTAAAAGTGACAATTTATTGAATTAATTGTGAATCCTCCCAGTATTCAACTGCATGAGCATAAGGGACCCAGGTACAGAAGCCAAAAGGGACCCAGGGTCTCTTATGCCCATATAGACAACTGGGTTCAATTTAATTAACTATTTATTTATATCAATTTCAGTGGTTGCCAACTACAACCGAAAGACGCCAGAAATTGATCTGGATCGTCTACGGGACGCCATAATCTCAATTAAGGAGGGTTCACTGTCCATTCGTCAGGCTGTGAAGGAGATTAAGGTCGGCAAGAAAACTATTAGAAAATATCTTCAAGATGGAATTCCGGATAAAGCACCCCTCAGGGCAGATTCCGAAATGTCTTTACCCTGCACAGGACAAGAAATTGGCGGACTTTTGCATTCTCATGAGCGAAAAGCAAGTAGCAATAAATTCCTTTTTGCTTCATAAAAATTAGCAATGTGAAAATTGCACATGTGTAATGAATTATATTATAATTGCAATTATGGTTCAATTATTCAATTTTGTCCTGTTGAATTTAATTTGTTCAAATTGTAATGCGATTAGTGAATTCTTTTGATTTAATTTAATATCTTGACACTCCAATAACAAGATTTGTATTCAAATGGTAAATAAGGTTTATTTACACAAGATTAATGTCCAACTTGTGTTCTGTTGCTTGTTAGGTTTGACGGCTTGACGAGGGCGTCTCTGGCATCCCTGGCCTGTGAACTCGCAGAAAAAAACAAAATTCCCCACCCATTTGCTACAAACCTCAGTGTCGCTGGTGAAGCCTGGATCCAGGGCTTCATGAAGCGCCACCCTACGCTTTCATTGCGTCGACCCGAGCAGACGAGCCTGGAGAGGGCAAAATCATTCAATAGGGTCAATGTTGGACTGTTTTTCGACAATTTGGAAGAGGTAGTTCGCCAATATGGATTCAGTGGGACCCGAATTTTCAACATGGATGAAAGTGGTATAACCGTCGTACCCAATAAGGCCTCAAAAATAATTGCGAAAAGAGGAATCAAGGAAGTTGGTCAAATGGCGTCAGGAGAACGAGGGTAGCTGGTGACCTTCATTTCGTGCTTCAGCACAACACAATTTGTGCCGCCAATGTTTGTTTTCCCAAAAACTAAAATTTTCAACCATCTCCTAATGGCTGGCCCCACTGGATCCGTCCAAACTGTCAGCGACTCAGGGTGAACTAATGGGTCCATTTTTGTCGAGTGGCTACATCATTTTGGGAAACACACAAATCCGACTGAGGAGGATCCCGTGCTGTTAATCCTAGACGGACATGCCTCCCGTATTTCATGAAAGTCCGTAGAATTTTGCCAACAAAATCATATCCACCTTGTGACCCTCCCACCACACTGTTCCCACAAGTTGCAGCCACTTGATGTCGGATTCTTTGGCCCCCTCAAAACTCGATACTCGGCTGCAGTCAACATGTGGATGAGACAAAATAAGGGAAAACGGTTGAATTTGCCATATTCCTGAGATAATCAAGTCTCCCTACAACACTACCGCCACACTTGCCGTCTCGGAAAACAGTTTCAACAAATGTGGAATTTGGGAAACATCATCGTTCCTTCATGGTCCGAACCGGGAGGTCTTTAATGATGAGGACTTTCGACCCGCAGAAAATTTCGCTCCCGATGTGCCCGAAAGCAGCCAGCCTCAACAAGTGAACCATGCCCCTACTATTGTCGAAATTGCAGAGGCTGATCCAAATTCTTCCATCGTAATTGAAATTTTACAGGATGACGAACATTTTGGGTTTGTCTATGTTGACCCAAACTTGACCCCTTCACCCTCAACATCGCTGGTTCAAAGTCCACCCCTCGTGGATATAACCTCACAAGCCAACTGTCCAAATGCCATGATGACAACAATGCTTACTCCTGGAATCCAATCAACTTCCAGCTCATTCTCAATTTCTCCCATGGATCTTGAAAATAAGTACTGCAAAACACCAATCGTCCCACCAAAAACACAAAGAGGAAGGAAGAAGGGACGTTCATTAATCCTCACTTCACCCGAAAATGCTTCGACAATCAAGGAGCGGCATGACAAAAAAGTGGATGCTCGTTTGAAACGGGAAGCCAGAGCTGCAAAAGCAAGTCTAGCCAGCTCTGCGAAAAAATCTTTGAAGAAGGTCAAGCCTGTAAAGAAGCGTTTCCCCAGAGGCTCGAAACGTTGTTCTTTTTAATAAGTTTCGAATTGTATCGATAAAATATGACTTTTGTCAACTAATTTTGAGTGATTGGACCTTTTGTACAAATTATTTTCCACGTATTATAAAAAGGGTGAAAGTAACCCAGAGTTCCCTTGAAACATGTCGGGAAAAGTTACCCTGGGTACCTTATGCCCAAGGGGTGGGTCCCTTTTGCCTGAGGAGTCTGTTTTCCACATATAATTTTGAGGCCTTTTTTTGACTAGAATATAAAATAAAATTCACACTTGTTTCCCCCAATTTGTCGTAAAAAGCATTATATTCCAATTGATATATGAGGCTAGCATCTGGGAGAAATTACACCGTACGTATGCTCATTTATTTGCAGTGGGTCCCTTATGCCCAAGTCTTCCCTAATATTTTTTAAACTGTATCTTCTTCTCTGTGAGTCGAGAGTTGTTGTACTGAATCGTCACTACAAATTTTAATTTCAATCTGAGAGAGAGTACTAGTCTTTCTCAGTCAATTCGCCTTCATTTAAATGGTCATCCTCACTTCATTGCATCATTACCTTCTTATTATTCTCATGATGATAAATGATTCAACTAAATATAGACGTGTGGATTTTTTCCAAGTCAAGAATATTGGTACTGGATACATACTACTACTCACTGTATTGGACAAAATATGAATGGGACCCATTCAATGGATGCATTTAATTTGAGATCATGTCCGTGACGCGTGAACTGGAGTAACCCACTTCGTTGACTTTCGAAACAATCAAATTTGTTTTCTCTCTTTATTGATTTACTTAATTCATCCTCCATTGTTTTGAATAGACAGGATGACAAAGATCAGTAATGAGATTTGTATCACAATAATCCTCATTTTCTTTTTTTAACTCTCAGACAAATATATGACGTGCGTGTCGTGTTGCGTACACAATGAACTCTTGACACCAATAATTGTTGATTCCTCATTTGACCTGACCTACTACTACTAACATAATAAATAGTATAATATGTGGTTCAAAGTTTGACAAACAATTTTTTCTTTTTCATCCAGACAGCCAGACCAGTCCAGAGAGCAAGTCCCGGACACATGGCCTCCAAAAGTTGAAAGAGGTGTCCCTTCTGCATCTGATCATCCCATGTCCAGTGCCATGGAAAAATTTTCTGTACAGTCAGATGAATGACATAAAGGAAGATGGAATTCATCCCCAATTCAGCTAGAGGTGATCCTTTCCATAATTTCCAAACATCATTGATGATATAAAGACACCCGAGAAGGACTCCACCCATGGAATTGGTGACAAGGACAAAAGAGATTGACCAAAGATTTTTATTGACTGGGATGAGTCCTCCAGTTTGTTTCCATCCACATAAAAATCCACCCAGGATCCCTTGACTTACCGTCCAAATCCCAAGTCGACCCAACATATTCACCGAAGAATTGTCAAAGAAAACGAAAGTGAGACCCAACTGAACACCCAGGAAACACTGGAGAAAGGATGTCAAGTAGCCAAGGGTCCCTTCCGGATCAAATGGTACTTTCCAATCTTCATTGTAAACATCATTAGCTGTTGGCCATTGAAATAAAAGATTGTGACCCCATACTTTCCGGTCTACATACCCAGTTGCACCTCCAATACAAAAATTGGGTTGACCAGCATTGTTGTGCAGACCACCAGGACCCAAATAACCTGTTGGACAGGAGGGGACAGGGAGGAGAAAGATGAGACAAGTGTAGAGGATAGTAAGGAGGAGGATTATGAGCCAACCTTGCCATAAAATTGTGATGTCTTTGACGTGTCGAAGGAAAATTCCCCATTTTCCTATCACAATCTTTGCATTCCGGACAAAATGATTGTAGTCTTCAGACTGGAATTTATCTTTGAGACACAGGAGGGTCAGGAGACTACAAACTAGGTAAGAAAATCCAAGTCTTTGTAAGACACCGAATAGTCGGAAAGTACGAAGATTTGTAGGTTGACCTCCGATTGTACCCAACATTAGACCGAGAATGATGATTTTGAGGGAACGAACAAGGATTTTGAGGATGATCCGTTTTTTCTCCATCTTTTTCCGGAGTTGGGATCGGAGAGAGATTGGGATGCAAACTCCGAGGACGAGGAGGAACCAGGGAAATATTACGTCGGCTACGTGAAGACCGTCCCAAGCTGTAATTTGTGTATCATGATAAAATTAGAAATTTTTAATGAGAGATGATAAATTGTTGAACAGTTGTTGGGTTTTACCGGTATGTTGCATGAACCAATATTGGGCTCCTCCATCGTGGACAAATATCATCAAGAGTATACAAATTCTGTAGGAAATTGATATTTGAAGCTAATAATTTATTGACATAGACCATGATTGTCTATTTCGACTCACCCTCGAAATGTGTCCAGAGAACGAAGTCTTTTCCTTCGACTTCCATTCGTCGTTGTCGTTGGGGACAAGGAAGGCTGAATAATCGGACTTGGGATGGATGTGAGGTCAGTGAGGTCATGACTAGTCACCGAGTCGTTTCGTGGTTTCTTTTTGGTAAATTTCGAGACTACTTTTTGGTAATTGTATAGTAGCCAGATGAGAAGTCCAGCGATAATTAAGATGAGAGTGACAAGTAAAATTGCTACAAATAAAAAATTTTAATGGTAGAAATTTGTAATTTTGTTTCTCCTCTCCTTCTCTCCCTCATGTTCAGCTTTGTACAAAATGACGTTCGGCCAACTAATAGTTTTCTGGATGGAGGATTTTAGTATAAACGATACGACTTCCGTGTCATTTTATTTTGAAATCATATTTGCATAGGCCGCAGGACAAACGAAATAAAATATCCAGCGCTGGAGTTTATGTTGAAATTTTTATATAATGTATCAATTTTAATTTATTTCGATACATGTTTATTTTCTCAACGAAAAAGATGACATAATATAACATGCATCATGCATGTATATCTAAGAGTCTAAACGAATGACAAAATTTCTGAAATGTTGCTCCCACTTATCCTCATATTTCGTTTTTGCTCTAGAAATGCTCTTCTTGAGTGTGTCAACTGAAATTCTGTTTTCTTGTGACTGATCATTGTTGACAAACTCTACGGCTTCTCGTTGAGTTCTATGAGGATGATCCAGGAGCCAAACAACTGCACGAGCCACTCTGTCAGGATTTTGTTTCTTTGATTGTGCAGATAGGTATCTGCCCATTTTCAGTGCTGCCACTGTGACTTTGGTCCCTTTCACCAGCTCTTTGTCAGTGTTTTTGTTTATTTTCTTCTTTTCATTCAATTCCTTCACTTTCTTTGGTTGTTGCGGTTTAGTAATACCCAGTTTTTGACGTTCCTTTCTTAACGCGTCATATTTGACTGACGTTCCTTGAAGAAATTGTTCCAAGGTGACCCCAGCAGGACGATTCACCGAGTCTTGCGCTAATTTATTGACTACTTCAGGTTGGACAACATGAGGAACTTGAAATCTGATTTCGTTTGCATTAAAAAACTTGTGCAATGTGAATCGATTCACATTAAACTTTTCCACAAGTCCCTTGACAGTTAATTTCTCTCTCTCCACTTCTGGTTTGTTTGCATTGGCCTCGTATTCATTGAGAGCATCCACAAATCTTTGAATGGGATCTGTCACAACAAATAGAAAATAATATTAAATTATATGAAAATGATTGAAAGAGACAGTACTTGTGTCACACACACACATTTTGTACTCGTGTGAAACTTACTTTGTAACTCGGGAAAATCTTCAAAATTAGAAAGAGATCCTCCTTCGTCATTCCAAAATGATTCCAGATCATCAACCTCCGCGAGTCCGCAATTGTACTACAACAAGAAGAATACATTCAATTATCAGTATTGAACAAAATTAATGCTATAATTATTTTAAATGAATATGAACAAGTGTAAACAAATTTCTTACATTCAAATATTTGCAGCGGAGAGGGCTAAATGTCACAGTCATTATATCGTCTCACTTTTAATCCCTGAAGAATCATTACAGCTTCAACTTTACACCGACTGTCTATTGCATATTCATCCCAAATATGAAACTCAACCTGTTCATTATGAGAGAGAAAAGGAATTTTTTTAATTTACAAATAATAACACACATTCAATTATTATTATGAGAGAGATGACTATTTACAATGTGTACCTTGAGCAATGACCGGTCAACTAAAATAACTCTCCGAATAGAATGTTGACCACGCGTGAATGAGACATCAACTTGAGCCACTACTCCTATAATTTCTGAAAAAAGTATTCAAATTATTATTCATTGTTTTTGATACACATTCTAATTCATTACATGTTGTTGCTTCAATAACTTTAAAAAAATATTTAAATTATTATTAATTGTTTTTGAGACACATTCTCATTAATTAAATGTTGTAGCTTCAACAACTTACCGATGCAAGTTGAGCCAAGATCAGGAATTCTGTTGAACTTGACAAAATTGTAATACATCATGTCAGGGTAGAATGGGCCTGGTGAGGATAACTTTTCGACACTCGAGTTTCTCAAATCAAATACACAATGAGCAAGGTGTGAGAGGGGACAAAATAACCTATTTGATTTGCCAATTCTCAGTCCATCAAATTCATAGCATTCTGTTTCCTAATAATAATAATACAAAAAAAATCCAGTAATTTTGTACAAAAAACCATGAAAATACACGCATAATATATAGTAAGTATAGTTGATGTTGCTGCTGAAACTTACTTGAATATTATCATGGAGCCATTGAGCAGATTCAGCAAAAGCTGTTACTTGAATAATTGATTGAAAATTCGTATCATCGCCAACTCTGAGTCTTGCAATCTTTAATCCATAAGGATAAGCTTCAGTACTATTTGATATAAAAACATTCTTCTTCCACAAAACTCGACCCCTAAACTTTACTTTCCTATTACAAATAATAAATGTTTATGTAATATTGTTATTTATACTCGTGCGTAAAGAGAATGACAAAATATTTACAGTAAGTACGTACATGTATGGACGAACATCTCGAATCCTCGTTACTTGACTTGACTCAGCCTACACAGGCAAAAGTTTTTTTAGTTTACATATTATTGAACTAAATTTTATTTTATTTTATTAAAATATACCTCATTGTTATTTGAAGCCTCTTCATCATCATCAAAATCAAAATCTTCTTCTTCTTCTTCGGTCTTTGATATTTGTCTCAACTCGGAAAAAAATTTCCTTTCCTACACACACAACGACGATACAACGACGTTAAAAATTAGGATTTTTTGGATGACAAAAAACACAAATTCTAAATGACAATAAAAAAAACCATATACAAATGTAGTATATATTCTTATAAATAGTATTCACTTACCAAAGATAACGAACTTGACACAGAATCCATGATTTTACAAAAAACCGACAGGTCAAAAAATTTTTAGAAGAACGTCCGAGCCGACCGCAACTCATTTAAAAAAACAAGGAACTCTAAGTTCCCTTTGTATATGACTCATATAACTTTGTACAAAATGACAGTGATGCTGCATCACTGATGCAACAACTCAACTCTTTTACTACTACTCTTTTGAGTTGAGCAGCTACTCTTTTTGAAAAAAAGAGTAGAGTAAGAGTTGAGTAGATTTTTTTCAAAAAGAGTAGGAGTAGAAAAGAGTTGAGTAGAAACACAAAAGTTAAAAATATTTTACACAGATTGACAATTACCAATGACGTATTTAGAAATGAATTATGACAAGTGTGTTACTGACGCAAGTAAATGTTGACCCCTTCTAGTAGAGTATTAAGTTGACATTGAGGATCATCCGGTGTACCGGAAGCTGTCACTTCATAAACACCGAATTCTTTAAAATTGTGAGTGACATCACAAAATTTGCGACTGTAATGTAAAGAAATAATTATTTTTTTAACACTCTCTTTCTCTCTCTGTTTGTGGTAGGTCAGGTCAAGGGGTATGAGAATTTAAAAATTGTTTAATCTATAATACCTGTCCCCGTCTTCTGGAACGAGAGTCTCATTCCCGCTAGTCCGAAACCGGTATTTTGTGGAGAAAGTTGTCGAGATGATACGGACTGTGTCATTGACCCCTGAGGCAGGGAGTGACAAGACTAATTTGTATGGACACTACACATTTTGTAATTATGAAAATATGGTCTTTACACACCAATGGATGGAGTAGTGTGTCATAATAGCAATTAAAGTTAATTTACCATCAGACAGTTTGAGGATAATTGGTAGAGCCAGAGATCATGAGGGAAAGTGGAGGAGAAATTGGCAAAGGCTTCATCAATCCTCAAGTTGGTCAAATTGTAAGAGCCAAACTGGTCAGGATGACTTTCTGTCCAGGACATTGTCACAGTCGACTCGTCATGTATGGATGAATTGTGTGTGTTGAGTAACAATATTAGTTAACCATCATCATATATCATGGTCAACCAACAAACTGTCTACTTTGGTTTGGATGCCGGGCACAAAATCATTGATTGAGTATTTTTATCTCTTATCGTGTACTACTACACATGTCCTCTTTTTTATCATCCCAACTGCTCGAATCCTGCTGAACCTACTTAATTCTACAGTTAAGCATGTTATGTAATTGCATTACCAAGCTTACTATGTAACTTCATTATCAGGATGGGTTCACAAAATCTGCAACAGATAAAAATAGACAAATCGAGGTAGAAAAGTGGAGACACGCGGACGCAGTAGACAAAAGAAAGTTGACAAAAAGTTAATTCTTTTGAGATGAGTTTGGATCTTCTCAATTTTAACCTGAGATGGTATTTGAAATATCATTCAAAGTGTGGGGAAAGAGATGAGAGTACCAATGACAAAACTTTTTGATTTAGTATATTTAGGATGTTGTGATGCAATTCAATCAAAATATTTTACAAGTAGACAGATCATGTGAGGTACAGGTCAACTTTTATTCATTGGCTACTCTCGTGGTTGACCTCACAAGGTTGACGGAATGTTTATTTTTTGAATTGGATTCCCGTGTCGTGTGTCTGAAGAAGCTGATGAATCAAAATAAAAATTATTTTAAATAAGTTATACTATGGGGTGAATGGATATGAAAAGGGGCGTGGGATGAGAAGATGAGGAAATTTTGATAAGAGAGGAAAAAAGATTTTGAGTAATATTTGCATTGAATGAAAGACTTTACTTGTTACTAACAAGTTGTTAGTAAATTTTATGAATGTGGGTACATTGGGTATATTGCATCAGATGATGATAGGAGAAGAAAGATTTTGTAACAGATTAGTCCCCTCTCTGTCCCAAACAAATGTGGCATGTCCATTTTTTGGACAAATCAAAATATAGGAAACGTGTGATAGTAAAGTTAAATGACAGCATTCATTCTAAAGTGAAAAATATTTTCAGTAAACGAGAGTATAATGCATTTACAGTGTAGAGACTATAGTTAATAGTACACTAACTACGGTTAAAGATACACATAATTTTTGTATATTTGTATTGATTATGTAATTAACTTGACGTGGAAGTGCGTATTAGGAATATGGAGTGAAATATTACGCTGATAAAGGAAGTGAACCTTAAAATATTGTCATTTGTAGGGATTTAGTATTGTCTTAGAGTACCCTTAGAACTCTTTGCTGGTTAAAATAGGTGATTATATCTAATACAAAAGACTCTATTGTACTGTATTGTGATGAACAATGAGTTATTTATTAATATTTATGATGGACAATCCGGAGTTATTCCGGACCGGGGACAACAAGGAAATGAACATTGGATAATCTTAAAACTGCAAAGCATACAGACATCCTTCAAAGAGCGACCATCAAACAGTTTGACAGAAACAGACGAAAAAGTTGCTAAATATCATTTAGGATATTCAGCTAATGTTTCTGTTTTAAGTACACCGGTTGAGTTTGTCCCTTAAATTTCCCAAGAAAAAATCTACAGTTATTTGGATTTATCAGTGGACAAAATGAATTTTATACAGTACTTTTTTGTTCTGATTGCAGTAGTTATGTTTATTGGTGGTTTGTTTGTAACTTATGGAGAGAGTATTGTACCGGCTACACTTTTACAAGTATTTCGATATGGTCGAGCTAACAAAACTTCGAAAACACATATTTGGACGTCAATTGAAATACCTAAAAGGTAGGTTATAAACTTTATAATATAAAGTACTAATTTTGAAGACATTTGTGTATTAAAATAAATTGAAGCTAATATCTTGATGATTCTTGGTTTCAGTTGGTTTGCTCACTTCTACCTGTATGCAGTTATTCTTGAATCAATCATTTTATACACTGTCATCAAAATTTACTTTAGTACAAATCCTGGTCAAGCTGCTGCAGGTTCGACTATTGCTCAAATTTTAAGTGTTGTCGGTGGACAACATCGTTCCGAAACTGGTAAGTTACAAAACTTGTACTAATCCGTATATGATTATTTTTTAAAAACATTCATACTTACATCTTTTGTCCACACAGTTGATGTGACCACCACAATTTTGGCTGCAGCCCTTTTTTTAATTCACCTAATGCGGCGACTTTATGGTATACATATACTACAATTTTTACAAAAAACGTCATCATTATCAATTTAGATTTGATCATTTTCTTTTAAATATTTCCAGAGTGTTGGTTTGTGCACATATTCTCTGGGACCAAGATGAACATTTTTCATTTTATCTTGGCAATTTTCCACTACACTCTTGCCGAATTGGCTATGCTCAACAATAGTATTGGGTTTACTTCGACACAACAACTCACAGCCTCCACTTCCCCTTCCTGGAAGTTGTGCTATAAGGATTTAAATGTCTGGCATTTGGCTGCCATCCTAATGTTCACCTACGGGTCATACCAACAGAATAAAGCTCATCATCAATATAGACAGGTAGATTTTGTATACCGTAGTTGACGACATTGATCCAACGTCTAAGTACTTGAAACATTTTTTTCCTTTTGTAGTTACGTTTATCCAATTCTAACAAGACATCCACACAAACATCAGAAGGTAAAATTTACTAACTGCCACATTTACTAATTGCCACATATATGCACAGTATAATTGTGTTGTATCAATGTGGATAGCACTTTTTTACGTTTTACGTTTCCACGTTATTTTAGTTAATTACGCTCACCGTATACCGGAGGGAGGTCTTTTCGAGAAAATATCTTGTCCAAATTACTGGTGAGTATCGAAATTTATTTTCTCTTGACTCAGTGAAAGTAGTCATCTTTATACGACGTTTATTTATCAATGAAGGGCGGAAATCATCATTTACGCGTCATTCTGCATCCTTTTTCAACTGAGTAATACAACTTGGACCTGTGTTTTCTTATGGGTCCTTTCCAATCAGGTAGATACAAAAGTTTTATAATACTTAAGTAGTGACAGTGACATAAGTTGCTGGATGCAAAAATTTTGACAAATATTTATATGTACTATCTGTTACTCGTCTGTAGATTATTTCCGGCGTCATGAATCATTTATGGTATGTGAAGACATTTCCAGATTATCCAAAAGACCGGAAAGCTGTTATTCCTCACGTATGGTAAAAGTGGGTACTCTACAACTTGTAGAGTGAGGGACTGTTTATTCAAACTAAGGTGCTATTAACTGTCCATCATAATTTATAATTTATAAGAGAGACTATGAGTATTCCAAAACTAGACTATACTGACTTAAACGAATGCTCAGCCAAAGGGAGATAAAGTGAGATTAACATAATGTCGCTGTAATTTACTTTAATTCTCTTTCATAAATTTTTATTACTTCATCATGTGTACCAATAACAATATATCAATCTTTTCAAAGTGTTCAGCGTTACAAATACACACACTCCTCCCTACACGACCATTTATACAAATGTACATGTACCATGGTTAAATAGCATAAAAATAAGCACAGAAAGTTGGCAATTGTAAAAGCCACCGACTCGTATATTACTTATATTATACATTTATAATCTACTTAATACATCCTACCTATGTGAAAGAGAAACATGGAAATAATAAATTTAAATCTTTTATTCTGTGTACTTCTCTCATCTCATGTATTTAATTTTGGCGTGTAGTTTTTTCTTTCTCTTTTCTGCTTCATGTCAAATTGACCGTAATCTACTAAATAATAAATTATTAACTTACGTAAATAATTATAGAGGATTGTATAGAGTGAATGAACATTGGACTACATGTATTCATATATAAATATAATTATTAAAGATGAAGCAAAACATTTGCATGAATAACAAGTAACAAGAAATTAAAATTGATTGAACAAAAAAAACCGAAGTTGATCACATTATAGAAGACTGGAATAAACTTTGAATAAATACTAGACGCTCAACGCTTAACTCATGAAAGTTTTGATTAAAATAAGAAACTGTATGGGTAACCGTGTGCTTTCGATTTAAATATAGACAAAATCATCCCAAAGAAGAGTGCAAACATACCAAGTCCCGCCACGAGCATTACTCGACGCTTTCGGATATCTCCCTTCCCTTTACCAGCTTCAATCACTAAAATCATTCCTATAGTTATTGCCGCACCTAGAATAACGAAAAAAATATTCAAAATTTACTTGCTTGAAGTACAGTAACTTAATTCATACAACATTGTTCATCTGAGACTTACTCAAAAGAAAGACAATGTAAGTTTCCACGACTAGTTGTCCCTGGGATGATCCTGAAATATTAATTTGCGTTGATAATTTTTGAAAATGATTTGGAGACGGATCCTCTCAAATTGTTTTTCACATATGTATTACTGTATTAGTATCATTAAATTAATAATGTCCAAGCTTACGATGAATGTAAGAAATGCCATTCTGAGTCCTTTGAATCACGGGCTAAAAAATATACAAATTGGTAATAATTAACATAGCTACAAAATAGTTGCCTATCCTCTTGGACCCTTTAAAGTGATAATTAAATATATTTGGTATTAAATACTGACCGGTTGACGAATTTGATTCCACATTTGACCAGACGTCATGCAGAAGACAATGAACTGTAAATGATGACAAAAAAATTTACGACAAAACTTTCCACATGTACACAATAAGATGTCACAAAATCTTTTGAATTATTTTTTTTACCAGTGACGCTAATCCCCAGGCATTACCTGTTACAGAAAAAAATTTGGAAAATGATTAAAATATGCGTATCCACTACACATGTCGCTTCGTATTTGTCAATTTAAAAAATATTTTTGATGCTTACGGTTGTATAGGAACTCTAGGTTATTTCGCTTCAAATACAGTAACCCTCCGACAACAATCGAAACAATGATCAGGGCCATTGTCCCAGAATAATTTGGTGGCCGGAAAACACGAATCTGTTGTTGGTGAAATACAATTTTTTGTTTAAACAAAATTACATGTACACTACATTTTTAACTTCTAAGTACTACTAATAGTACTAGTCTAGTACTGTACTAGTCAAATCTTTTTTGGACTTTACCTGCACATCAGTACGTTCAGAAATCCATCTAGAGATTGCTTCTGCTTCCACACCAAATCTCTGTATATCCATTTTGTCCTGGGCTTGTGGTTTCTATTTTTAAAGTTTAAACGATTAACTAGACATCATTGTGATAATAATTATTACTAAACATTTCAACAACATATTAATAAAATGTAGTTGAAATATAACTTATTATTATTAACCTGCTTGGGAGGAAAGTGGACGAAAACAGGTGCAGTGTACAATTTCATGGACCTACACAAAAAAATTGATTTGTTTTCACATAAAGTTTCTATCACTTTAAAAATTATCTCAAGACAGTAATTGAAGGTATACTTACTGAAAAATGCTACCACACTCATCAAAGTCAACGAGGGCAAAAAACAATTTGTTAGAGTACACTTGGGAATTAAAACGAAAAGAATTTGCCACAATAGAAAACTCTTCATTGGCAGCTCCTGTATAACATAAAATTAATGAACACATTAATGAACACAGTGTATTTTGAAGTGATGTTTTTGGAAATTGTTGTCATTCATATTTAATTAAAAAAAATATAATTACCGCAAATGGAACAACCCCTGGAACCAAAATAAAACAAATAAAAGTTACACACTTGAAATTGTGCAAAAATGAGGCAATTATTTATCTAGAATTTATAAAGAAATTCTTTGAAAGAATTGAGACCTTTGTGGTGACAAAGCGGTGAACATAGCGATGACCGAGTAGTTCCTCGGTGAACTTTTGATGTAATCATTGAACTTGGCCACATTCATACGGATGACGGGTCTCTTGTTACTTAAATCTGTCAGTTGCTGGACCTTGTCGGCCAAACTAATTTTTTCATTTCCCTAAAAAAAGAACAGAAGAAAAATAGTAGGGATAATATATAAAATCAAACATTATCATTAGGATAAACCTCATCAAATCAAACCTAATTAAGAATGTCAGGATTTACGACTCCCATAATAGGAAAGAGTAAAATTAAATATTTACAACATATTGATCTTAGTGTAGCCGGCAACATACCAAACATTGTTTTGGTAGTAAAAATTCTTCAATTATCCTCTTAAAATATATAAAAACTATTTTTTTTATCAAAAACCACAAAATGTATTACCTCCTTTCGTTTAGTTGCATATCCAGGAATAGCCAATTGGGCCAAAAAAATGACCAAAATTGACAGAATAAATAATCTCGTCATTTTGGCTTCGTGGCAGAAAATTCAACTCAGCAACTGCCGCGTTCCCCCTCCTCCCCCCTTACCAAACTTTAGACACATTGTCTAGGAAATTATGTCGAAGGG
>WJFB01000329.1:0-27577 GCA_009870185.1 Pygmarrhopalites habei | reverse complement strand
TTTTCAGGTCAATCGATTGACCTCTCCAAATGATGATGATTAATAAATGGGAATGTCATTTCAAGTTTCAAAATTTATTTTTATTTTTCACAAAAGTCTCCCCCATAAGATGGATAATATCCTCTTTTACATTTACAAACTCCCTTCTTCCTCCCACTCACAGACGGGGTCAAAGAACACTCCGAATTTTGTTGACACTTGTCAAACCAATAGGCCATTTTACTTGGCCAACGTGACAAGCTTCTGTGTTGACAACTCCCACCTAATATGTTTTAAATTAATCAAAATATGTTAAAGAGCAGGAGTGCTTTTCTCCCAAAAAATATTAACTGATCAGTGACTGATTACTCGATTACATAGTCTACTTTTTCAAAAGTATTATTAAGTATTTACCCAAACTCCTACGACACTCATTACTGGCTGGGTCGTAGGCAAAGGGTGATGTACAAGCACAGACGTAGCCTCCATACTCCGGGTAGAGTTGACATGAAAATCCTCTGCCATCGTCACAAGTCCCTCTTCTATTCCAGTCCCAAGACTCTCTTTTCTCCACACAGGGTTCTCCAATCCCCCTCAAGTACCCCAGTTGAGCTTTGACGAGTCCCACACCGACGAGGAAAAATGTCAGCAACAAAGCCTTCATGACCTTCAGCGTTCCTTGGACGATTCAGAAGTAAATGAAATCTTTTTATAGGAGCGTATGTGTGTGTGTGGTAAAGTAACAATGTCTGAATTCGGGGTGCACTCCATCAATGAAGTAATTGTTGAGATGGACTTATGGGACGGGAGGAGGAGGAGAGTCATCGAACAGAAAAAAAGACAAGAAATGCAAATGTGAAAATGGGAATCATTGACCTCACACACACACATTTTGCATATTGGTACACATGGATCATCCTCATAATATGTAATGATGACAGGCAATTAACGTGTCAACATGTAGTGTAAGGTAATAACACGCTTCGGGTGTCTACAACATTTTCTTTGAGGGGATGAATGCAAATGAAGGGACAGACAGAAGGTAAGTTACTCTCATTTTTTGTACTTGTCTTTTTTATTATTCACATTAAAGTCAAAAGATATTTGCCGTATCATCCTCCTCTTCTCATTTTAAATAAATTCTAAACTTGTTACTCTCGCCATGTTACAGAGAGAACTAACACTCCTCTTTTAGGACTGATGGTCAATGAACATTCTTTGAATGTTGTTGTTGTTCCGATTTTTTCTTTCATGATGTACCTAAACGTTGACTCATCTTTACTAGTTACATCATTTGTGTGTGTGTGTGTAATACAATCTGATGAGTCTGATCTGAATGTTGATTTTCTAAATATGTCAACTGGAAAAAGTCGATTGTGATTCTCAGGTGCACATCTAATTCCAAAAAAAACCAGTAAATTTTTAATTAAAAGTGGAAAATGTATCCAGATTAGTTCCAAATGTGTAATTCACACTCACGTCAGACACAAATTCCTGGATACATTTGAGAAAACTCCCGTACGCTGTACAGGATTGATCGGGCTCGGGAAATTTGGGACCCTTTTGATGTCCATCAAAGGAATTTCAAATGTGAGTACAATTATTTGAAAATTATTTCGACATAAAATAGATAAATAAATTACCCATTCCTCCGCACACCCACCAACCACAATGTGGCCCACTTCATGAAAAAATGGTGGAATATGTCTGTCAAAGAATTGTTGAATAGTCTCATTTGATATCAAGAAGTTTTCATCCAGCTATACACAGAAAATACACTTTGAGACACAGTAGAAATTGATAAGCCTCCAGGCCCTGGAGTCCAGGGACAATATGGAGTGCTAAAAATTCATAAGTTTACCATTTTTTCCTTAGCCAGTGCACATTTGATGACACACTGAAAAGAGACAAAAGTTGCAGTTATAAATCTAACGAAATTGTTACAAAATAAGTTAAAAACTCTTGAGGAACCTGGAAATGTTTGGAAAATTCTTCTTTGGTCGTCCAAATCTTTTGGAGTTCCTTTGTACAGGCCATGAAGACTCTAAACTGTTTTTTAGACATGATCAAAATCATTTTTTTGCAATTTGGGGGTGAAATGATGACTTCCGTCTCATCATTATTCGTTTTTCGACGATGACTTTGACCATCAGCCATTTCCGGAGGGACCAAAGTGACCAATTCCACTACCGTTTCTGTCCCTGTAGGCTACAGTAAAATTTTCAAACAAAAATATCTGAGAAACATTTTTTTAAAAAAAATTTTTGTTAAAAAATTTAATTGGCTATTTAAAAAGATGTTGAAACCCGACATCACAATAAGTGAGTACCTTGATGATGACCAATGACACGAGGAAAATATTGACCCCAACAACAAAACAAAAATCCCTACCCATAATAATAATGAATTTTATACTTTCTTTTCAATGTTATCTCTGACAAATCTAATAATGACAATCATAATTCAGCCAATGTCAAGTCAGTCCAAGGGAAATCAGAAATAAAAAAAATCCTAATTCCAAGTCAGGGAAGTGGATACATAGTGGATGATTTAACCTTGGATACATAAAATGTCTCAGTGTCACCATTAGAGTGTCATACTCATAATTATTTAATACTCTGAGTATCTCCTTCATAATTAAGCACGTATCAAATCACCCATGATGACATGAACTTTTTGAACATTACAATCAAATTTAATGAATTCATTTCACCCAACTCCGCCCATCCCTTTTGTCCCAAACATTCCATTATTATTCCCTTCCGACTTTATAGTCTCAAAATAATTTAATACGATAATAGTGCTCAAAAATAGGTACAAAGTGTATAATTCACACGATAAACTTGCGTTACGTATAAAATGTGTATGTAAAGTATAAACTCTTAAATCCCTCTCGCACAAACTGTGTCAACTTTCCCTAAATTTTTTAAACGCATCATTATTTAATTGCTCCACATTTTGCGACTATTGTATGCTACACATTTGAATATACATTTAGTATGTGAGTAAATACACTGTTTTTTCCTCTTTATTGTATACCAAAGAGGAAAAAAATGTTCAGTACCTACATTTATACTGGGAGGTCATGAAACTTCCACATGAAAATTTTATATCATTTCTTTCAAATCTCCATTGATAAACAAAACATCTTTTTTTACAAGTTTGTTGACCGAGTGACTCAACTGAACTGGACATTTTTGGACATGGAAACTTGGATTGGTAAAACTCCTTGACAGAAATGTCATTCGACCTACACTACAATCCGAAAAGGTCAGATTTGAAAGGAAGAACTTAGTCTTGTATAAGACATAATGAAATCGGCCTTGATGGACATTGTATAAAGAAAACAGGAGTTTTTTTGTGTAGTATACATTGCCTTGTCCATGAATTCCCCTACAGGCTTATTTTAATAGTAAAAGTGTGAGAGGGACAGACTTTAGAATGGGGAGTGAATGTAACACATGCAAAAAGCAAGGTCAAGTTTTAGCAAAAGAGCACATGCAAACTCTCTCCTCTCTCTCTCATTGCAATTATGTGGTCGAGGACTGAGTGCAGCAAAAAATGGTTCTTCAGTTAAGATAGGGAATAAGACGAGAGATGATGAGGAGGACTTTTAAAATTATTGTTAAAAATTGGTTGCCAATGCAATCCCTCTCTGTCAGAAGTTGCCAACAATAGCTAGGATTATTACATTAGTACGGAAAGAGTGAGAGACTCCATTTACTAGTTGGTTTCATATTTCTCGTCATGATAATTTTACAATATTTTTTCCTAAGTAGGTAGTGTGTATAATTGCTAGAGGTTTTCTAATCTTATCTCACAAAAGTTTTCAATTCGTTCTTCATTTATTTTTTCTCTCCCATTCTATTTAGTTGGGTCGAGATAAAAAGGCCTTGTGCCGTGTGTGTGTGTGTGTGACGATACGATTGACAGAGTGAAGAGAGTCAGCCATGTGATTTCTCTCTCTACTATAATTTTCTAGCTTTTATTTTAATCAAATCCTCCCTGCCGGCCTTCCAAACTCTTTCTCTCCCCCTGTACTAAAAGAGGTAAATAATAAATTTATCCATAAATTATTTAATTCATTGTACAAAATTTTAATCTCATGTGTGTGTGTCGGTGTGTGTGTGTGTGAATACAGACAAACGTCAACAATGTCCAAGAGAGGATCTACAAAAAAGGGGATTGCCAATCGGCCCTCCACTTCGTCATCCTCTTCTTCGGGTGGTGGAAATGACATTCCACTCTGGAAAACATTGACCATTGAGCCGGTACTCGTGATCCACATGACCACAGCCATCCTGGTAATATTCTATCAAAAATTACTATCGGGGTTTTCAAAAGAAGAGAAAAAGTTTTGACAGTTATTAAATTTTTACTCCTAGGCTTTCATGACAGTCCAGGATCTTCTGCTGGAGAAAGCTTGTCGAGTCAATTTTAATTATGGAGACAAAGTTTGTACGGCTCTGGAGTCGGGGGATAAAATGAGTTATGTAGAACAAGAACAAAATGTCCAGAAATTGACAGGGTCTGTCATGATGTGGAGGACTATCATGGAGAACGTGAGTTTGTTGATTTATTTGCTATTTCCTGATTTACACTTGGATAAGGTTTCTTTAAAATTGTATATTCTCATTTTGAAAACAGGGTTTCCCTATCATCCTCGTCTGTCTCATAGGTAAAATATTTAGTATTTCAAGTTCAAAATATGTAGGATTATTAAACTTTTTCTAAATTAACTTTAATAATGCAGGAGCGTGGAGTGACAAATATGGCCGGAAGTTACCGATGCTCGTTGTCCTCCTCAGTTTCGTCATCCAGCATATCTGCCTCATCTTTTGTGCTCTGGATCAAAGGGGTCAAGTGGGGGCTTGGACAGTGGGTTGGGTTTCTTCGGTCATCGTCTCATTAGCCGGGAATAATGCATGTTTTGGAATGGCTGTTTTCTGTTACGTGGGTGACACGACACCCAAAGAAAAATTGACCCAGAGAACAGCAATCACGGGGTCATGTTTCTTTCTTGGAATAACAATTGGATTAGCCCTTGGAGGGATTTTTGCATCCAGTTCCTTGAACTTTGCCCAAATATTTGCACTAGCAGCCGGCTTGGAATTCCTCGGTTTCCTCTACCTTGTCTTCTTCATCAAGAATGTGAGGGATGAGAAGGCAATTGCGCATATTTCCACTGGTGAAATGATCCGGGATATATTCCACTTGAAAAATCTGACGGACGCCGTGTCATCAGTATTTAAGAAGAGAGTTGGAAATGACCGGGCGAAAATTCTTCTCCTCCTCCTCTGTCATTCTCTTGTGATGGCACCGATGTTCGGGGAGTCGGCTGTTATTTACCTGGTATTAATTAAAATTGTCCATCCACTGTTACAATTCATAGGAAGACTAATTAATAGTTAATCAGTGTTATTTGATGACAGTTTGGTAGGTACCAGTTCAGTTGGGACGCCGGGAGTTATTCTGCATTTATGACCTACAGAACAATTGTTGGATTTATTGGAAACTTTGTGTCCATGGCTCTTCTGACAGAGGCTCTCAAATTGTCTGACCCTGCAATAGGCATCATTTCTTGTGCTACTCAGTTGGTGTCTGTCGTCATGTTTGCTTTTGCAACTTCCACAACAGTAATGTATATTGGACCAATTATGGCGCTTTTGTCTGGGTCAATAATGGCTGTAGCTAGGTCAATCCTGTTCAAAATTGTTCCGAGCAAGGAGACTGGAAAGGTCAACGCATTTATTGGGAGTTTAGAAAGTTTGACCCCACTTCTCGTCACACCTTTGTATACTATGCTATACACTGCAACATTTGAACAATTACCTGGGGCTTTCTTCCTCCTATCCGCCTTCTTCATGGTCCCTCCTATTATTGTGTACATGTGAGTGCATCAAATATTAATCCATTATTTGTTATTTTGTAACATTTTTGTAAAATAATTTGTATTATTTTGTTCATTTCAGGTGGATTCTTTCAGAGGACAGAAAGACAAAGTCAGACTGAAAAAAAAATTGTTCTCTCTCTCAACAGAATAGAGTATCAGTATTGCCAAATTCACAAAGTCTACATATTGTCTTGCAATAAATACCGAGACGTACTTTAATTTTGTAGAAAGATTACTACATTATTGCATAATGATTGGTGTGCAAAAAATTTAATTTACTTCGTCATCGTTGTACATATTCAACATGCCCCATTGTTCCTATGTCTCGTCAAAGTGGAACTTAGAATTTGAAAGTCATGCCGTGTTTGAAATTGTAAAAAAAGGGAAGACTAGAAAATTAGATAAAACTAATGAAATCAAAACGAATTGTGTTTATTCTTGTTGTGGTGGTGGTGGCTTTTCTTCATTATGTCGTCTCTGCCAGTCACAACGAAGCCGAGGATGATTTTTCCGAGTTTGATGACGAATTCGAAGAAACAGACTTTGCGGAAAAGAAAAGTTCCATAAAATCTCCTCCGCCTGGTTCGAAAGGTATTTAATCCTAAAAAATGAAACATGATTCTGAAAATATTTGTAAAGTGTTGTCTGATGAAAATTTTTTTATATAATATGAATTTCATCTTTTTATTTTCAATTATGTAGCACCTGATAAAAATGAAGATGCGGCAACAGAAAGTGAACCAATTCCAGAAAAACAGAGAACAAAAATTGGGGATGATGATGAGAACGATGATGAAGTCGTGGTGGAGGTCAGTTGATATTAAATATTTAATATAATTTTAGTCTAGGCCTAAATTATATAAATGTTTGTGAAAGTTGAGGAGAATCATTTTTGGATTCATGTATTGTAATTCTAGGATGATGATTTTGATGGGATCGACGATGATGAGTTTGATGACGAAGACAGTACTAGTCGTAGACGGGACATGCCTCCTCCAAAATTAACTATTACACCTGTGCCGATGCCGGGGAAAGGTGAATTTATTTGGTCATATAAATATTTTAAAAAGTTTCTATAAAAGATTAAATACAATATGATAATGTTTTATAGGATGGCAAGCGTACTGGTCAGAGTTGTTGGTCTTATCAGGGATTGTTGTTTACCTCATCAATTATATTTTTGGACGTTACAAAAATCAAAGAATTGGTATGTTTTTTAAAAGTAATGTAAATAGAACAATGTATACGGAAAAACTATCTGTGTTTCATGGTTACATTTTGTGTACAGCTCAGACCTTCTTTGAAATTAACTGGAGTCTTTTAGAGGAAAAGTAAGAGAAGTGCTAAGTATTTCAGTTTCTTTAATTGTGATCTATTTTTCTAATATGACTAGTCTAATATTTGCTCGTGTTTATAAAAATAGTTTTGCCGTGCTTGGGGACAGTACCAAATTAGAAGACGATCAGGGGACAAAGAGTTATCAAAAATTGTCTGATTCACAGTTCCAAATGTGGTGTTCAGGGCGGACTTGTTGCGAAGGAATGCTCGTGGAATTAAAACTACTTAAAGTAATAACAATTTATATTAATGTATAATAATTTGTTTACATCATTTCTGTAATTACGTGTTATAATTACTTATTGAATTATCAATTTTGACTTTTTTAGAGACAAGACCTTGTATCCATTTTGTCAAACATCTTTCGACCTCAAAGGGATATAGTTAGGATTCAAGTATTAATGGTTAGTCCCTGGCAAAAATTTGTTAACAATATTATAATTTATCATTATTAATTGGCAACATATACTTATTAAATCTAATTGAACAAATTGTTATTATACAGGGCAAAGAAGACATGGACAGCATCGTATTTGCAGGTTAGTTACCATTTAAATTAAACAATGAGAAATTTCTTCATAAGTACTTGATCATTTGTATACTTGGATTTTCTAAATAAATAATTTTATTGGAAATTTTACAGTTGCAAACAAAAAGAGTGCATTGAAAATCTCCAAAGAATTAAATGACTTGGTCAACTACTGTCCTGACAAGAGGCCCGGAGACAAATTCGGTCTAAACTCTTCACTGGTTGTCAGTAAGTATTGTCTTGTGTTTTTTACACAAAATTTGTGTACATTTAATGTGTTGATGACATGCAGTCTGCATGATGCAGAAAAGAGATTCTAGATTTTAATATTATTTGTTCTTTTCTTTGTAGTGTCTGAGCTTGGGGAAGTAGCTACCGGACTTTTAGAGTCCAAAACTACGTCTGTGATAAATAAGTATGCCCATCTCATCGAATCAATTCATTTCACCGATCAATTTTCTGGACTTCGTACTGAGGATCCGTAAGAAATCTACTTTAAAGCAAAACATTATCATTCACAGTCGCAAGATACAGAATTCATTCATGTACACAAAATTTTTGTCTATGATTTTAGGGAAATAAATAAAGATGGGATTTTGAAACCGCCTGAAGTAAGTTGTTTAAAAAATTGTACTTTGTAGTCCTCTAAATTAATTGCTAAACTAATAAAATTTTGACGTTCTGTTTCCTTAGGTTCGTCGCTTCCTGTTCTTCACATTTGCCTTGCCTACAAATACGGGTGGAAATAACGCTGAGGACGCTGCCGAAGAAGTGAAGCCGTTTCTTCATTTTGTCTTCTACACTATTGACCGTATAGCAAAGAGATTCCGCCTTTCACGAGAAGTATGAATATTTCTGTTAGTTTTTGAATTCACTTGACATATTGTGTACCTAACATGTTGTGATTATTTGGCAATTTTAGGGAAAACAGAAGGCAGACAAAAACAGAGCAAAGGTTGAAGACGCATTTATGAAACAAACTCACGCTGCCAGAGCTGAGGCTGCTGCTGTCCGAAGGGAAGAGAAACGTCGAGCAGAAAAAGAAAGAATTTTGCAGGTAACAGTTTTTTGTTTAAAAATAAATAATGCTTTTGCTTTCATTCAGATTTATTTGTACCAATTTGACTACTTTTGTTCACCTTAGGAGGATGATCCCATCAAGCAGAGAAAGTTTGAGGAAATGGAATTGAAGAGAGAAAAGAAGAAGAAGCAATCAAAAATGAAACAATTGAAAGTGAAGGCCTTGTAATTCTTTGAATAATGATGCAGATGAAGAATAATGTGCTTGGAATTATGAATATCCATTAATGCTTTTGGAATGTCATACCTAGTCTCTTCCTTTAGTTAATTTTTCCACACCTGTATTTATTCATTAGTGCGAAGAGGTTGAATATTTTGTAATTTGTCCCATGCCATTATCATGGTACGTACCAATTCTATTCTCTACAAAAATTAAAATAGCAATTCAGAGTATGATGGAATGCTGTGTGCTTCAAATCAGCTTAAATGACGACTGTTAAATATCCATACATTTTGATCCTCATTGCTCAAAAGCTTAGACTATTATACCAATGTTAGAGAGTTATACCTATTTTACTATTTAGGTTGAATGGATTGTTGGTGTAATTGTTGATTGAAGTGGAGAGTTTTGTTTTGATAGAATTTCTTGCTTGGGTTTTGGTTTAAACTATACCAGGCTGTCAATTATAGTTGTGTGTTGCAATTTGATATTTGGGAAAACAATGTGTTCTTTCATCTCGTCCTCCTATTGCATTTTAGTTGATGTTTTACAAAAGAAATGAGCAAAAAAAGTCAAGACTCATCTACTATGTTAACAATGTATGTGTATGTAGTATGTAGTATTATAATAATCCTATCACAGATTGCCAAGCTAAAGGAACGAAATAAAATTTTATTTAACGAAATTTTTTTAAAGAAAAAAAACCAGAACAAACTTGATTACAATAAGTATTATATTGTAGAAAGTAATAATGGATTGTTTTCTTCTGAAACACACTCTCTTTCTTCTCCATGTCTGCTGCCTCGTCGCGTTGTTAGAAAAAAATGACTTTAATATTAATGTCCTACTCTGAGGGAGTGAAAGAGTTTTTAAAAGGGTAAATAAATGGGATTTTGTTCAAGATTGACATTCATTTTTTATTGACAATTTCAATGCATATATTAATATATAATACCATAATAAATATAATACGTAAATATTTACAACAATTTACGATTCCACGACATATTTTAATATGTAAATAATTAATATATTTGATAAGTTTATAGTATTTCCTGGTCAGTTGAAGTGCTAGTACTTTGTTGATGTTGTTGAGTTTTTTGATAGCGCCAAACACTCAGTCGTTCTCGTCCAGCTGCCCTTTTGATGATCAGCGTTCCCGTCAGTCCTGGAACACAATGAAATCAACAATTGATTAGCTTCCTATATACCTACAATAATCTATTATAATAACGTGTGTTAAGAATTCACCAATTACCTGCAGGCTGGGCAACAGTATTCATCAAAATTTCAGGCTCATTCCAACTACTCACTTTGAAGGAGAGAGAGAGAAAGAACATCAATTACAAAGAGACTATTAGAATTTTTTTTTACAGATAAAATTGAGAGATAATTTGATGCATTTACATAGTAAATAAAGGGCTCCTGTGTCATTTAGTACATGACCCACTGTCTTCAAAAATGGAATGATGAAGGAATTTCCTAGAATAATCAAAATGGGATTATCACATTTTACACTCACTACTTCGATCACTTGATACCATAATGTCAATACTCACCATCTGGTCCACCGTCCCAGGATTTTTCCAGATAGCTGCCCAGTAGAGTATCAGACAATTCAGTTTTTTCCTCTGGCATTACAGGAACGTAGGGAGGATTACAAACAACCACATCAAAAATAGGAGACCGAAACGACTGAATTGTACCATCCATGAGAATAGGCTCAATTTTTGTGCCCGTTCTATTTAAAGAAGAAATAACTATCAGTCATGTACTTAGGTGTATAAAACTTGTACTGAAGGGATGTCATCCCAAAACTTACCTGTTCACTTCTGCTGTAGCTATATTTCAAAATAAGAGTTGTACATGATTAAATTTTTTACAATTAAATTTTTTACTATTAGTCGTCACAAAAAAATGACCTAGCTCTACAATGTTACCTTGAGTTAGAAGACACGCACTAGGATTCACATCAGCTGCTAAGACACAACTATTAATTTTTTTGACAAAAAAAAATAATTAAAAAATTTCATTGCGCCATAAATTAAATGTATCATATATTGACTTCTATAAAGAAAAGTAAAAAAGTACCGGACAATCTTCTGCGAGTGAAAGTTAAAATTAGCTAAGGCTGTTGAGATTATTCCAGAGCCACAGCCGACTTCTAGAGAAACAAAAGGAACAAACCCACATGTAAATCTGATTGAAATCAAAACACGAAACGACTTAGATCTAAAATGACTGACCTAGACAAATTATGTGGGGAGACTTGGCCACATAGTCCGCTCGAGTTGGAAGCCAGTTCGGCAAGTCTTGCTCCAGTGCATCAAGCAGAAGGAACGAATCCTCTGCTGGAGAAAAAGAAAGGGTAGGATCACAGATTAAAACATTGGAACGACTTATTCGCATTACGTATAATCGGTACAATTCAATATAAGACATACTCATACATAAAATATTTCATATTTTCTTACCTGGCTCATAGACATCTGTATTATACTGTGTATTTGAAGGAACGATTGGTGTATCCATGTTCAGATTGACAGATTTCCTAACAATTTGTCACGCACACACACACAGTCACAATTTCACAAAAACAGAGCACAAAAACGAAGAGAGAAGAAGAATAGTCACAAATTGTTGGGTGTACAACAATATATATATAATACACGAAATGTATAGTAATTCTAGTAACTATAAAAATAATATAACGACAACAGGAAAACAAAAACGAAGAATTTGATAGTTTGGTTTTTTTGTGATGACGCTCTTTTTCTCCTTTTCTGATAATTTAATCAGAATCCTCTCGATCGCTATCACTGAATTTCAAAGCTTCACCACCATCACCAGTTGATGATGGATTGTTCGAATTATTATTGTCCTTTTGACTAGTTGAAGCTGTAGACTGTGGTTCTTCTTGTGATTCTTGTGACAAGACAACGGAAGGAGGTGCTATTGTTGACCCCAAAGGTGAGGGTTCTATCAATGGTTTTCTTCGAGATGCTTCTTTCACAGCTTGTTCATGCACTCTGTTCAGTCTCTCCTATTTATGTATACACAAGGTTGTCAAATTATCAAAATATTTTCAGGAAATGAATAATTTCACATACAGTTTTTTTATAAAAAATTACCTGTGCAGAATGAAGAACAGACGAAATTACATTAATTTTTCCTTTGATTGTTCCTAGACGATTCACGTATCCGTCCAAATCGATAGGACAAAATTGTTCTGCAGAAATTAATTTCAATTGGTCAGTCAGTAGAGCTATTTGCTCTGAAAGCTCCTCTTGACTACGTCTGAAAAGAAACCATTCAATTTATTACACAAACATTACTTCAAAAGAAGTATCTAAACCAAAATAAGACTCAATTTATTAGAATTTAGCCAAAAATTTACTAACTTTGTGCAGAGTACACCTTCGTCTAAAGTTTTCAAAGTGGGGGATAAGAGGGAGACAATGCCATCAGCTAACGCGTCTATAAAAGAGAATAAAAATCACATCGTTAGCAAATAATTAAATCATTTCCGTTATCAGATTACTAATTAAGTTTATGACTTACCACGTGTTGGATTGGGGCCAGTTAAATCTTCGTCTGTTTTTAAATACATGAAAAATTAATTAATTATATAATAGGATTTATGTCTACATGCAATTATTTGACGTAATAATCTTTTCAAATTCAAAATTTCAATAGTAACTTATTTATAAATTTGATAGCACATCAATTGCTAAAAAAATTAAATAACAAAACTCTATGTAAGAAACAGACCTGAAGCTTGACTAGGGGACCCACTTCGCCTATCTTCTGACTCTGACAGAGAAACTGTACAATCAAAAAACATTTGACACTATACTGTGTTGATTGACATAACGCACACACAAATTAGACGACAAAATCACAATAAAAATTGACATGTACTTACCAGAAGCTGTGGCCATTTCATTCATTCATCCAGTCACTTTATAATTTTACCTTCCTTTTCCGAATTAACCACTCCTTAATCACACATTTAATTTTAAAAAGTCTATGTTATGTCAATCCACCTGATGAATCTATCCTACTGTCAAGATCTTAGAGCAGCATTAACACAAACTTTGTTTTATTGTAGATGTAAGAAACTGTTTGGAATAATAGAAACGAAATTCTAGTAAATTTAGTATTGTCTTGTCACATGTAAATACGAACCTAATAAAGGAACAAAAGGAATACGAATAATAACAGGGTTAATAATAAAAAAGGGAGAAAAAATTTTGTCTTTCACAATTTCTCGGACCTGCCTCTTGACGTCCCAATCGCAGGGTTTTGTTTGACTCTCCGTCAATTCCCTAGGACCTCGTTAGTTTCACAGTGACCATGATTAAAGTAAATAATATGACAAGTGGACATTTGATGGATGACAGAGCTTAAATTACATTACCCCATTCTACTAATTGGTTTGTTGTACACTGATTAATAACTCCAATCTAAATTCATATTATGTGAGTCTTCGTTTAAGCAGTGCATAGTATGCAATACAAACAAATGAAAACTATGCAAAAATTGTTGTTAAAGTAAGCTATTGTGTCTTCTTCAGACAAATTGATGGTCATGAAATGATTTCACTGTCAAAAATAATATAAAACAGTCTCAATTTGCGACTCTCAAAGTCCCTTAGCTTTCTCCTTAGGGGAAAGCTAAGGGTTACCAAACTTCAATAAAATGTACCTACAGCTCTGAGCAGAACGAAAATGGAAAATTGAAATTTGATGAAAAGAGATGATATTTTAGCTTAAGTGTGATTTACAAAATTCAGTTTGAAAGTTTAGATGACTTTCCCCTAATCTTTTTACTTACTTACCCGATAGGATGTTAATTAAATTAACTTGATTTCTCCTCCCTAGATGTTACTAAACAATTAGTGATGAATGAACTCGTTAACGGATTAAACACGTGCTTAGACCGGAAATGGTTTCGAATGAATTACACAACACGTTAGATTGTATTAATAAATAATATTTATTGAATAATAATGTCTCTTTGTTATAATAATATGTATTTTAGGAACAGATAAATATTTATCTCGCACTCCCATCTCATCAGCCCTATATAATATAATATATAATCTATATAATAAATGTTGTTTTTCCTTTTTGTAGTTTAACACAAGGTGCAGATTCATTTTCTCTCTCTTTCTTCCTGAGGAAAAGACCTCACTTTCTCCCCTTCCTCGCTTCCTCCTCTGCAGTTTGGCAATATAGTATTCTTTTTCGTCTTTATATAAATAGTGGTAATATAAGTACTTAATCATCACGATAATTTTATATAATAATATATTATATGACGGACTGAATATATATTTATATATATGTAATATAATATATTTGGAACATTTTTGAGTACAGACTGGAGTGCTTCCCAAACTGTCTCCTTTCCTTCTTTCCCTACTTTCTCCTCTTTCTTTCTTCCTCTCTCGATATTATCTACCTATCCAATTACTTCAACAATGACCAGCAACAATCAGTAAAGGGGAGCTGAATTATACTTATTTAATGAAAGAAACAACAATAAACAACAACACACACTCCCATTCATTCATCCACCTGTTTTCTCGTGAAATATCTGTACTTTTTACTAAAAAGTTTTTTGTCAAAACACTGACACAAAACAAACAATTTCTTAAACTATCTATCCGTGGAAAATTATAAATTTCACGACATTAACCTATCCTCAAAATCGGGCAGTAAACAATAAATCGAGAGCACACATACTTCACACTCAGTAATAATAATATGCACGTGTATTAACCGTCCACATGTAAATTACACAATGACAATATATAATCTCTCTCGTCTCGTCTGTACAGAGAAAATTGCAATAAGAAAAAAAAACAACAGCAAGGACACACCGCAAGAATAAAGTATAAAATATATATTGTAGTATGTATAACAGTAGTAGCAGTGTAATTAATTAATTAAAAGTCTGAGCACCTATATTATAACCAAGTCATCATCATTAATGACATTTTAATGATCAAGACAAACCCTTGACTGGACTTTAAATATTCAACTAACTTCTTTCTAAAAATGTGTCTTTCGAGACACACATGTCGAGATTGTATACTCTTCCTCCATTAATATTTTTTAAATAATTTTTTGTTTAAAATTTTGTATCCGCCCGATATATGTAACATAATATTTAGTGAAGACAAATGAGAAGTTCTTGATGATCCTGAAAGGAATCCTGACTTATGCTGTACGTCCTTAAATTAATATTCTCGAGATGATCATTCAAACTTGCTAACTCTTCTTCCTCTTCCTCATCAGAAAAATGAACCCAGGCTGATTGATTTTTATTGAGAATATTTTTGTGTGAGGATTTAGTCTTCTTTGATTGTGCCTTATTCTTCTCTCCGACTCCACTTCCTCCTCCAGAATTATTTAGAATGACCTCCGAGTCTTTCTCTCCACATGAATTTTGCCATATCTCGAATGCCAGATTGAAAGCCTCGGCAATTGTAAGGGTAATTTGTTGCGACTGTTTCCTCGATCTATGAAAAAATAACCACAATCAGAATTTAACCCTCAAAACAATTAAACAGTAAAAACATTTTTAATTCAGAAAAGAAAGCCACGGACCTGCTTGCAAAACAGTAACACTCATTCGTGTCATTCTTGTTTGTCGCAATGAAGGAGAAAGTTGTAGGGAAATTTGCATCCGATGAACAGTGAGCAATGTCATAAATTGAGATCCGTGACGTGTTGGCCCCATCCAAAAGGGTAATCCCAGTTGAACTGACAGTCAAACCCAGTCGACTCGTCTTCTTACCCGCTTTTACCTACAGTCAAACAACAAAAGAGTTTCGAATTAATTATCACCCCATCAAAGTTCTTCATAAATTATTCACATATTTTGGGAAGGGAATTGGAGTAAGTAAAAGGATTACAACGCCATTGTTTTCACACACGCACACACACACACACAGAGTGTGGGAGTGAGTATTCATTATTTATCTTACCATTTGAATGACGGTTTTAGTGGCTTCCGATGCTTGTTCGGATGTGGCTTTGTCCGTGAGTATACTACCAAGGAATTTGACATAAAATGTGACCCCATGAAGAACCGGATCCCGATTCCCATTTATCCAGTTGTCATTGAATTCTGAAAACAAAGGAACAAAGACAAATAATGTAAGAGCAGAGAATGAGTCAGAACAACAACAACCAGGAAAGTTAAGGATCCATTCCATTCCATGTATACACAATCCTGGAGAAAGCAGACATACACAAGCCATTATAATTTATGGAGAAAGGGATCCACACTTGGTTTTCTCCTAGAAGACCTATTTTTGTGTGTGTGTACATGTACAAGAGGGGAGGAGGAGGGATTAAATAAAGGGTTGACATGGGATGGGAATAATTCATGGTTAAGTTTCATGGGGAAGGATCTCAAGAATTTATTTATATGGAGAAAGAGTTTGACTACGATAGAATGGTGAATCCGCAGAAGAAGAGAAAGAGGGAGAGAAAGGATGGAGAAAGTACATGTGGTAAATGTCATCGTCATGTTCCATGTGGTTGAGCCTGCCCGAGTCTGCCACGGACAAAATAGGTAGGAGGATAGAGGAGGCATATGGAACAAAATACACATGTACACCCTGTATAGTAAAGAGACAACCGTGTGTGTGCGTGTGTGTGTGTGGAGGGAGGAAGATAAAGAGAGCAAGTAGGGCGATGGAGAAAGAAGAAGAAGACCAAGTGTTTGAACAACACCAAAGAAGAAGTAAGGCGTACATGAGAATTTTCGGGAGGAGGATGATGATTTCGGTGAGGACCTGCGCTGCATGAGGAAAGGATGCGGGACTTTATTGATCTCTCTCTTTCTCTCTACTCCTCTCTCTCTCTGATTTTCTTGAATGCCTACACAACCAAACGAGAGGAATATAATACACAGACTTTCACTCTCTCTCTCTTCACTGTCTCTTTCCTATGATCTTCACAACTACCCTTTATGTATACACATGTATACAAAACACACACACACGTACATACATTACTATGCCATGGCGGCTCCATTTCTCTTGTCCTTCAACTCTCCATGAGAAAAATGAGGAGAAGAGGAAGAGGGAAAGAAATGAAAAGCAAATGAGAAACAACCGATCAAAATTTTCTACATCTTTTCCTCTTTCTACATTTTCCTTCCTTGTCGTCTCATTTCGAATCTCCTCTTTTAAAAAAATGTAGGGAGAATACTTTCTCAAAACACACATACACACCAAGAGAGAGAGAGAGTTGAAAAACAAATTATTATTGATAAAGGTTGATCATAAGGGAAATCTTCTGCCAATTTCCTTCCCCCCATTCATCGTATTATTCCTTCACCTCCGTCTCCCTTTCCTCATACATAAGTAATGTGTGTGTACATGAATTATATCAAAAAGTGAGCCAAAAAAAGAGTCAATTTTAACGAAAAAATATTTTCAAAGTAGAAAAGAGAGCATCTCTCTTTCATTGTATATGAAGCATAGCATGAGAGATCCAAGTTGTAATAATTATCCTCCTTCCCTCCACACACACACACATGCAAACACATGAGATGATGTATATGACAGATTACATAATGTTTTGTTGATGTAGAGTGGTGTATAAAAAGGGTGGTCGTTCAAAGAGTTGAAATTATTTGATGGTTGTATAATAAACTAGAGTAATAATAATGACGACTGGTTATGTCTGTATGACAAGGGAAAAAAACTGGATTTTTCTCTCTCTCTAGTAAAGGTAAAAGTAGACACACACACTAGTGTGTGTGTAGATTTTAAATATGCAGGAGGATTGCACGAGAGCTTCATAGCACAGCACTAGAGATAGAAGTGTGTGAGAGTAACATAAGAATGAAAAAAGTACAATTTGCGTGAGTAGAAAAAAGGTAGCGACTTGTATTCTGTACTACATCCATGGCATGGAGTTTCAAAAAAAATATAATATAATATTTCATACATGGATGGAAAGAAAGAACAGAAGAACAATTTTTGCAAATGTTTTTTTCCCTGCCTTCATTCCCTATTTGAGCTACATAAGGATACACGCAGTGTGCACGTGGACACAAAAGCCATTTTCCTCCACGACCATCTCCCTTACAATATAATATAATACCTATAGAATAAAGTCAAGTATAAAACATAAGCCTTTTTCCTCCTCCCAATTCCCTGATGCTGTTGCTTGTTCCGAGGAGGAGAAGAAGACTCGGCTTCTTTTAAATGAAATTGCCATTCTCAAGATTGGCACTCTTGGTTACCTTGTAAATTGCAGTAGAAGGAGAAAAAAAACACTTCCTTTTATATATTTTTAGTTCAACTGTACAGTACAGACGTGTGTGTGTCTTGTGGACAATCGAATTGATAGTCGACACAATACATAATAATTTTTTATGATTATCAGCTGCAGTCCTCCTCCTCAAGTCTTTATGACAAATTTAGAATTCAAATTTAAATTCAGTGCGAAGGATCGAGTCTCCTCATGTATAAAACATGGAGGAGTATGAGAAAAAGAAAATAGGAGGGGAAATAATAGAAGGGAATATTGATGGACAACAGTAACACTGTAATTCCATTATGGGCTCTCAGCCTTCCTCCTCTTTTCCCAGGCTCAGAAAAGTAGACGGAGGTGACAGAGGAGGACAAGAAATGGGTGACCAATACCAATTTAAGACTGACACATCATGACCTACGACCCCAAAAGGATTTTGAAAGTAGAAAGAGTATTCTGATGTAAAATGTTGTTAAGGGGTTGCGGATGGATGGAATCGGATTGGACCAGGATCGGGTGGGAGTGATAATAGATGAAGATACCCCGAGAAAGAGAGAGAGACGGAGGAGAAGATCAATGGATGTGTGAGAGAGTGAGGGGAGGGTGTGTGTGTGTGTGAGTGCGTGCGTGTCCAAGGTTGACATATGTTTTTCTATGTCATGGAGGCTACTGTGTACACACACACATGTATGTACAATATATGTAATTGAGTGTAGAGAGAGGGAGGGGGAAATGCACCAGTAGACTGGATCTGGAGATTCAGGGGGAAAGAGAGGGGGAAGAATGGATGCGGGTAAAACTCGGGTTCTCGCACTCCACTAAAACGTTTCCAAAAAGGAAGAGGGGAAAGGAAGATGAAGGGAGTAGGGAAGAGAATAGAGTCTAGAGAAGGAGCGAGAGAGAATAAATCTCTGAGCACAACTGTCATGCATCATAAATGTCATTTTGTCGCCTCTTTTTCTCCTCCAATATTCCCTTTTGTATAATCGGAAGATACAACATACCTTGAAAAACATTAATAATAAGTATTTCTGGAGGACTCGAGCAGTTCATAGTACTTTGCTCCCTTCCTCTTCTCTCATACTCAAGAGAGTATCCTAAAAGATAGGATGTCCAACACCCTGTATTCTTTTTTTAATAAATAATTTAACCCTTCTCTGGAGCTAATAAAAGATTGACAATTAAAGTCGTGACTAGGGAGAGAAAAAAGGGAGACTAGACATGGAAACAAGATAAAGGGTGATAAGAAATTCTCAAGATTTTGTTGAGTGTACAAGAAAAGTTGGGGTTGTGTGTGTGTGTGTTGTTGTTGACTACAGCCTGTTGTGTGTGTGTGTGATGGACAGGCACACATTATTATTGTACATGTGTACTTGTTGTTGAATTCGAGTGTGTGAGTAAATGTGTGTTTGATGGACTTTGGACTCTCAATTCTATAATAATATTTCCCCCCGTCTACGGCCTTGTTTTTCATTTGAAAATGCACCAGAGAGTACAAGTAATAAGAATATGCAGTCAGAAAGAAAGTCACTCTACTACTCGAATAGGGATAATGGTAGTCAGTTTAAATAGTGTAATAACCAACTACACAATTTCTATACAATCCACTTTTGTCACAATTATTGTGTGTCGTCCTTGTCTTTCCTCCTGGAGGACACACACACACACAGAAGTGTAAGAGTGGAGAATGTTAAGATTAAAATTTAATTTTTAACCAGCTATTCCCTTGATTTAACTTTATACGATGCAGGTGGATAAAAGAGAGAGAGAGAGAGAGTTCAGGAAAGTTGACTAAACAAGTCACTGCACGGATAGTTATTTTGGTTGTTGAGTAAGGAACATTCCTTTCTTCGAGTCCTGTCAGTTTTTGTAGTTATAAAATATTTAGAAAATTGGGGTCAATGTCTAGACTACACAGAATAACAAAATTTGCAATTTGAGTAAAACTTACTCTTATGTTTCCCTTGTTGTCCATTCCTCCGGGTACTCCGGGTCAATGCTTTGAGAAGGGACATTCTATTCGACTGTGTCGTTGTCGTTGTTGTTGTTCTTGACTGATTGTTAATATTAATATTTGGTTTCACATCAAAATCACTCACTTGTCCACCACAACCAAGTTGAGAGGAGTAAGACGAGGACGAGGAAGGAGAAGGACTTGGATGGAAATGATTTTTATTCTTTTTCACTTGACGACTAGACAGTGGAGGGGATTCTTCATCTACTTGGATTAATGGTGAGTTATCCATCTATAAAAAGTTTGTGGTTGAACAATCTCTTATCCACTCCTCACTATAATACACAAGCACTAGCCACAATATATAAATGTACAGATATTACATAAGAGATCCGGACCAAAGTTGACGATTCCAGAAAATTTCAATTTCAGTCAGAAATATCAGTTACTATTTTTTTATAACTTGTAAAAGTTAGAAGACGGAGAGACGGAACAAAAACTGTTCACTTGTGCACGTTCAATTTGCGAGTGACTCGGAAGGTTGGTCGGGCTTAGCTTTTATGGAGGATATTTCTGGGGAAGTGCTCCTCTGCTCCTCTCCACACACACACACACAACACTCTCTTGCTTTTGACGACATACACTCCATGTATCTCTCTATCTGTGTGTGTGGAGAGAAGAGAGGATATTGGCAAGGAATATAGATAGAGAGAAGCAAACCCCCAACAAAATATATATATTATATTAGAATCTCAATAACAACCCACTGTAAACATACACACACTTGTTATAGGGCACATCATTAAAATCCAAGTCTTGATCTCTCTCTTTGTGTACTCTGTCCAACACACACACACACACACACACACACACACACATGGAGTAAGGTAAGTGATGCAAGGGACAACCTCACCTCACCTTTGGTCAGGAAAACAATTGTTAGTCAATCTCTCTCTCTCTCTGCTCATACTTTGGCTGTGACTGTAGCTGGCTGGACACAAATGACAAAATGTAAACATTAACTTGTTTTTGTGAGATTCCTCATCAGACACACGCACACGAAAGAAAACAACCCTCGTAAGTACTTAAGTATTTTGGATGCTGGGCAGGGGTCAGTCTCATTTGTTTGTTGTTTGTTTTTGAGTACACAGCTTCATTTGGGATGAGAGTGACTCTGTTCCTCTATTTTGTCCATCAGCATAAAATTTATGCACATGTAATACTTTGGTTGTGATTGTTGGACACGAAAAGTAAGTTAGTATTCCTAAGGGAAGGAGAGTGACAAAATTAATATGCACAAACGCAAGGTCATCAATACTATCAATTTCATACAACATTCTCTCTCTCCTCCTTTTATCCTGTGTGTGTTGTGTGTATGTGAACTTTCTATGAGACTTTCGGCGACAGCAGATTCTATTTTGAGAAAATAATATTTATTTGTTTTTTTCATATAAACAGATGACTGAATAGTTGGACCACGGACAGACCGTCACGATGTCGTCTACTGTTCTTTATTGTCCGCGCGTGTGTCTTTTACTGATGATTGAGAGGATTTTTCAAGAAGAGACAAGTTTTTCGCAAAGTTGACCTTTGGTCTCAAAACGAGAGAGTGAGGAGAAGAATATAAACTGCGTAGGAAATTGCGAAGTTTGGAGTCTGTGTCATTCTTTATGTTTTTGTGTCATCTCTTTCTGGTCATCGTCGCCGTTCATCGTTCTTTTTTTTGTTTTCATCAGCATTCGACTCTCACTTGACTTGTATTTAATATATGAAAGAAAATAAATGAAAGAAGTACTCGTCTCAGTTGAAAGATTGCTGTGTAGTACTAGTACAGATGTACATTTCATTCATGGCAGACACTGTCTTGGGATTGATGATCAGAATGAAGAATTAATTTGTGAATGATGAAATAAAACCCAGTTTCTGCATCGGAATTATTAAAATATATTGATGGATCATTTCATCATCCTTAAATTGTACAAATGTCATAAGAAGTCATAACATGACTCCTATCTACTAATTATTTAGACTAGGACGTTTTCCACATGATCCATTTTCTTGGAAAAGGGTATTTAATGAGACTGGATGTTCGTGCAAAACACGGGCTTGAGTCCTCATCTCTGAACCCAGGCTATTCATTCTTAAGTAAGTGAGTAGTTAAGTGGGATTTGGTCTGTCAAAGTACCTCAATCATTCTTTACTCTTTGAGTACATAGACGAGGAACATTGTTTATCACAATACGATTATGATGTAGTCGAAATGATGTATTACTACATTATATATTAATATTTTTCACGTGGTGGAATCATGGTCATGGCTCTTGGCCATTCTTGTTTCTCTCTCTCTGTCAGATGTGCTATTGTTATGAGAAAAAAATTAACAACAATGTGCATGCACGTTTCAGTAACAAAAGAAGTGTGTGTCTGTTTTTTTGCATAATGTAAAGGAATGGACTTTGAACTCTATTATTATTACGGGAATGATTTTTATGGTTGATAGGCGACGGGTCGGCTAGCATTGAAAAAGTTCAATGCTTTGAAACTTAATAATTTAATTAAATATATAGCACTGACTACTGTACGACTACTCTCATACTCTGTACCTAGTAGTGGGTTCATGGAGGAGGGAAAATGAGTATTAAATAACCGCAATTTTTCATTTGCAAAAAAATAGCATTACATAATAGTACGTAGGAAGACGAGGAGGACTCTTCTCCCTACTCTGCTATGAAATTACAAAATGCACTAGTAAATATTATTGTCTTTTGTATGATAGCACAAACTTTTTATTATTCTGCACTGCAAACAAATTTGGTTATACTATAGTATAGTATTTGTGTGCGGATTCTTTTATTAGTACTCATTTCGACTTGTTTACATACACGCAATTACTTAATACATAAGTTAAATTACTACGTTTTAAGTTACAAAATGAGATAAGAGGAGTCTACGAGGTGACATGAATAACATACTGACACAAACATTTTGCAAGTTTATTCACACTACTTTTCATTACACACATGTGTGTGTGCCACTGTGTCCAAATATCTAAAGTTCATTTTTAGCAATGAAAGTTAAAACTCGCATTTAAGCACTCCTACATTTATGTCATTTGTCCCTTTGAACAACCGTTTATATAATATGATTGGCTTCCTGTATAAATATATGTATTTCAAGAAAATAATAAATGTTATCAAGGTTGAATATTGTGTGAGTATGTGTGGGCCATTTTTGATAAGATGAAGAAATATAGGAAAAGTGAGTAAGAAACTACGCAGTTGATAGGATCCTACATATAATATTCATCATAATTATATTGCGTCAATGTATGAAATTAAGCCGTATGTAAATACAAGGATTTATGTAACTGCTGAGTAAATATTTACAGTCGACAGTTTTTTCAAAAAAAATTGTACTCTTCTTTAGTGTCCGTTATTGCAGTGAATAACCGACAGCTATACTCCTATGCTTTTATATGACCAGCAATATATGCTAAACAAAATTCTTAAACCGTTGGCTTTTCTTGCTAATCAAATTATTGTTCTGAAAACTAACTACATTAGAGTCCTTACAACTGAAAAACGTTTCAATAGGTCAAACAACATTTTGTCATTTCCCGTGGTGTGTGTGTAGATGAGGGAAATGTGGTGGTAAAATGGAATAATAGTATTGTGTGTGTTGATGGAAATGGTGAAGGATAGTTTGATATGAAAGCTTTTTTAAGAAAAAAGGGTCAAAATTCGAGGAAAGGGTTTATAAGCCTTTGGGCCAACGGGCATAACAAATGCAGCATTGAAAAGGTTCCTAATAAACTTGGAGCCATTGAATTGTGGTGCAAATTTTGAATTTCAAAGACGCTTTGACCCGGTCGAACTTAGGAGGCTCATTATTGTCAACTGGACGTCAACAATTATTACCGGAACCATCGTCACTTGACTGTCAGCTGACAGAGAGGAAGGAAATAAGTTGATGGAAGCAATGGAAGACTCACCGATGAATAACATTGACTCACCCCCCAATGGACTCACCCAGAGTGACGAAGCCCCAACAACAGAAAGTCGTCACAACGCACCCACATCAAATGGATCAGACTGGCAGAAAACTTGTCCAACTCACAAGGAGCGATTCGTCTACCTTTTGGACAGTGGAATTAACAGCGATGTCATTCTTCTTGTGGGTAAAAATGAAATTCCATTCAAAGCTCATAAATTGATTTTGAGTACCGGGTCGCCCGTCTTTCAACAATTACTGAGTGGAACTCATCCGGCTGCGGAAATTTTCATCAATGATGTTGAGCCAAAACCATTCAGATTGTTGTTGAACGTAAGTTTACTTACATGTCCTAGTTTTGTCATCAAATTATTTGTGAGTACAATTATACATGAGGCATGAATTATTAATGATGATGGTTTTTTTAAATTGTAGTTTCTGTACACGGGAGAAACTGAAGCTGAAGTCAATGATGCCCCTGCTCTACTGTATGCAGCAAATAAATTCCAGGTTCCTGACTTAGTGACACTATGTGCTCTACTCTTGAAGACTCATTTGTCTGATAAAAATGCAGCATCCATTTACCAACAAGCTGAAAGATTTGATCAAGTTGAGTTGGCCGACTCAGCCCTCTCTCATATTCGTCGGTATGTTGATCATAAGAAAAAGATGTATTTTTATTTTTTTAAAAAATAATTTCTTCAACTATTATTAATGAACAATCTTGTTGTTGTCATTTCAGACATGCTCGTAATGTGTTAGAGACTGAGGATTTCCTTGCCCTAAGTGCACAAAACTTGTGCAGACTCTTTGAAGAGGATGAGATGGAAGCTGCGGATGAGATGCAAATATATGAAGCTGCATTGAGGTTTGCCATCTATTTATCTTCTACATATATTTGAATGAATTATTATTCTTATTTTTTAAAAAAAACATTAGAAAATGATTGTTCATGTAATATATTTGTCGTTGTCTATTTTGAATAGATGGGCTAGGGCTCAGTGCAAGAGAGATGGACAACAAGTTACTCCGAATAATATTCGTCTGGCATTGAAGGATGTTATCAATAACATTCGCTTTCCTCAAATGGATCCTGTCGAATTTTCTCTTCGTGTGGCCCACAAGAACAGTATCCTGTCAAATGACGAGTTGGTTCCAATATTTTTGTATTTCAACCTTCCGGAGCCTCATCGAGCCAGCGTTCTACCACTGGATTTCAATCTGAACCCACGAAAATATTATGAGCCAAGTGGCAGGACTTTCACAGTCAATCGTTTTGCTGTTGGATCCAACTACAAGAGAACAGAGGGTGGTTGGGATCGTATTGGATTTCAAGTTGACACTCCAATGTGGATTGTAGCTTTCGCCATTAATGCTTTCAGTACCAGTCGAGGTGAGACTCCAAAACAACGCAAATTAAACAAGAGTGGAAATCAATGTGAAGTTGAAATCAAATTGGAGGACTCCGTTTTACAAACACTCTACGGAGCTAAGAAGGAAAGTATGGCATTCTTGGAGGCTCCCTACTATTGCGAATTTGACAAACCTGTTCGAGTTGCTCCGAATACTCTCTATATTGCTTCTGTATATGTTCAGGTAAATTGGATTAGTTCTCTCTCTCTCTCTCTCTCTCTCACACATAAAGGATAAACATACATACTTTGAAATTATGAAATAATTTTTTGTAATATTTTTTTAAAGGGTCCAAACTTGTATTGCTATGCTGGAGAACGAGAAAAAACTAATTCCGTCGTTCAAGCAGATGATGTTGCAGTCAATTTCAAGTTCCAAGACGCAAATGTTGTTGATGATGATGCTACTGCCTCTATGAAGCAGCTTCATGAAATTACATTTGTGCTCAACTAAAAACATCATTCATTTACTACCAACTTTGAGAGAAAAAGTAGAATGATACAATACAAGTATCAAACCACAAAGTTCGTGTATTGATTATATTTTTCATTTGTACCAGAGTATGTAATATTATAAATACTATGTATTCGAAATCTCAGATCTTTTTCATTTAAGTTTTTTGACTCACAATTCATGTGAGTGTAAAAATATGATTTGTCTTTTCAAAGTCTATCCGTAAATGTTTAGAAGTATAATGTGACAAGATTTATCTGTATTACAAATTTTACTAACTAACATATCTATATAATCATTATAACTAAAATGTGTATCCAACTAGACAAATGTAACTCCAGGTTCTGAAGTGCAGAGTCGAGTTTAATAAGCCAGACACACTAAATGTGAATAACCAGTTTTTTCTTATAAAATACACAAATAAACTCATTTATTTCTCCGCTCATAGATCATTGCGGCCTTATTACAATTGGTATATGTATTTTCAAAAAAAGTCAATCATGATAACATAGAACTGTAAAAATACTTGTACAATTGATAGTAAAATGTCTTGGTGTACTTACAATATCAAGGTAAGACAAAAAAAAGTTTTAGGTGTCAATATTTTTATCTTTCTGTACTTCTTCAACTAGTTTCTTTGAAGTCATTCCAGGATACCAAGGTTCGGCCACAGGTTCAACACCTTGTTTCTCATTTGCCTTAATCATTTTCATAAACTCTTCCTTCTCCTCATCCGTTAGTTTGTCCCAAACTTTTTCCGAGTCATCCAGATCAATGTCATTCAGTCTTTTCTCCAACGGTTCATCATCATCAGAATCTAACATGAGAAATAAATTCACCATATTTAAAGTCTAAATTTTAGACTGTCGGTTAGTTTTAAATGCAACTGGAAATGTTTTGCCTTTTCTGGAAAATATAAACATTTACTTAAAAAGTTTTTTCCATTGTAAAAGTAAAATTGACTACCTAGCTCTTCCTCCAAATCCTCTTCTTCCGGGTCGGATTCTTCGGAATCTTCATTTAGGTTAGGAGGGCCTTTGCTTCTATGATGTCGTTGAAGAATCTCTTTCATTTTTTTGGTACTCTCTTTCCTGGAATCCTCTTGACTTTGAGTCTGTAACTCTTCTTGGACACAACGTTTGAAAAAGTCCTCTGAACATTTCAAATGTTTTGTATCCCGAAAACATTTACTTGAACAATATGCTATACCACATTGTGGACACATGTACGTAGCCGTTGATTCAAAACATCTGTAATTTAGACAAAATAACAAATTGTTACATACGAAATGATTTCTAAAAAATAAAAATCAGAGACAGCAATTCATTCTTACATTTTACAATGATTATCTCGTTCAGCCATCCCGTAATTAGTGAAATTGTGTAATTAGTGTTTTCTTCAATCACAGCAGTCGTAGGTCCACTTTCAACAAAGCACTATGGCCCACAAAATAAATTTTTCAAAAAAAAATTCTTCGATATATTTAAAATCGTCACAGCACCTC
>WJFB01000328.1:0-71956 GCA_009870185.1 Pygmarrhopalites habei | reverse complement strand
GTATCTGTTCAAACTGAGCTATGCGGTCCCACAGACTATGCGAATACATAATCCTGTCTGACCGAGTGGTTTACTTAACATGCGGAGGTCATTAGCATGACCTGGTCACGAATGACGCTTCAAAATGTAATATTTCCCTTAACTCCTCGAAGCTGCCGCCAAAAATTCTGAAAATGGTAAAATAGCAAGCTGAATGAAGGTAGCTCATGGACATGTCACAACTTTTTCATAGTGACCCTCTACGCGGGGTTAACGGAGTCAAATGACTTTTGATGACCTCTGTAGGTTGTCCAGTGACAAATTTCCAAAATGTACAAATACGAATTGATGTCAAATGTGTTTGGCTCCCTCTCTAATTTTTTGCAGATTTTTGTATCGAGAGAGGGCGCTGCTACAAGCGTATTTGCAAATTGACCCCTGAAGGTCACAAACAGGGTCACGAAATTATTTCCCGCCCTAGCATTGTTTGGAATGTCATTAGTAATTATTTCACCAAGTTTCAACAAATTCCATCGAAATTGATGGAAGTTATGCATTTGGAATCGAATCACGTCCGGAGGGTGAATTTCAGTCAAATCCGGGATTTGAAGTGGCCCGACTTCTGTGACTGCTAATTCAACATATTTTGACGGATTCTGTCCCATTTCAACTTTGCTCAGGGACTCATGTAGACCAACTTTGACCCAAGTTCCATGTTTTTTGGTGAACTTTTAGTCCCTCAACATTGGCAGTTGAGGAGGTCACCAATTTGACCTTTCTCATTTTGCGACCAAATGACACACCATACAGTGGTCAGTAGACCCCAACGGACGAGTCTAGGGGTCTAACATGAAAATCCGAGTGCTACAGTGTAGACACTTCCCGTGTAAGCAAATACTTGATGTTAACTCTCTTTCATGTGTGTGTGTACGTATGTACTTCTGTATGTAGTATATACCAGAAGAAAAGAGTATGAAAAAGTTGATTCGTTTTCTGATACCCTTATACAGTACACACAGGCACACACATATGTGTGTGAAGGAAGCAAGGTGAAGTTTGTTCTCATTTCGCTTGATAGTTAACATAGCATGTCCACAGACTTCTTCTCTCCTTCATTCTCCATTTATATGCATGGATTCTGAACAGATTAGGTAAAAGAAAAGAGAGAGAGAGAGGGAAGGCTTTGTGATGTGATGTTGAGAAATTGGGATTTTTAATTAAATAATTCTCAATGTTAATGTCTGTGGACAAGACAGACATTTTGGCAAATTCTAAAGTGTTTGCAATTCAATTAGACTTTCCTTCACAATGGAATATGAAGAGAGGAGGAATTGAATTTTTGCTCTTTGTGGTCTCCATCTTCCTCCTCCTCCAAAAATTTTCCCTTCAGACTGAAGCGTCAAGACAGAGACGCTTCTGAGACAAGTTGAGGCAGACTGGAATGAGGAGTGAAGTGAGGTGTGTATGTGTACAGTACAGTGTATGATGTGTGTGCCGTAAGGGGCACAATGTAATTAGAGAGGTGAAGATGAGGAGAGATTGGCTGTAATAATTGTGGAGAAAGAGAGAGTCGGACCGCACGTTAATTTTCAATTACATAAGCATATCTCACTCTTCACCCGATCATCATCATACATCTCTTTCTTTCTCTCTCTCTCTCTCTCTCTCTCTCTTTTGGCTTCTTTGTATTGTATCAAAAAAGTTTTTTGAAAAAACTTGATGGCGTGTAAATGTGAGGGAAGAGTATCATCTTCACACAAGATTCTCATCCACAACGCTGGACTCACTTCCCTCATCTTCGCTTCCATTCTTCAATCCTCCTCCTTCTCTGTCCAGAACAAGCCCCACTCTCTTATCTAAATCTTTATTTTTACAATGAGAGAGAAATAAGAATTCTTTCTCAATCCTCTGCTCCTCCTCTAGTTGGAGATGAGGACTGTGTGTGTGTGTGTGATACGATGATATTCAGAGAGAGAGAGAGTCATAAAAAATGTGAAGGAAAAAATGGAGATGATTCTATTGTGAGCATTTTTTCTCTTTTTTCTATTCAAATATAGTTGTGAAAATCGGGATCTTTATTTATCATACACGAAGGAAAAGAAACCGTACTTAGTTTGGTACAACCCGGATAGTCCCCACCCATTACAAATGCAAATTGTTAATAATTATTAACAATTTTCGGAGTGGTCATGGTCACACTGCTGCTAATATATTTTTATTACTTTTACAACGCGCTTTTATTTATTTATTTTTTGGAATCTTCAAAAATTGTTTTTTTTCAAAATTTTTAGAGAGATTCAATCGGAGTGGATACGGTAGGATCCGTCTATTTGAAGGTACTTGAAGGTCCAGGCGACTTATTATTATTCTTTTTTTTTACTTGTTCATCTTTTCGAGCCACCAACTCTCGTCATCTTGGTCGTCCTCTCGTCATTCCCTCTCGTCTGGTAGAGCGTGAACGTGGAGGGAGGGAGTGTAGAGTCTGACTGGAACCGACCGAGTTGAATTACATTGTACTCTACCGTACTCTATCTCTTTCAATGTGTGTGTGTGTGTGCTTTGATGATGGACCAAAATGAACGTTTTATTATGTGCCCAGTCATAAAGGGTTACAGACGCGACCACGACTCTCTTGTCCAACACACACAGGCAGGCAGGGAAGGAGGTAGTGTGTGTGCTTTCTCTCAGATTGAATTCAAAGAAAATTTTCGTCTACGTCATCCTGAGTCTGTGAAAATTCTAATGGGATGAAATGAGGGGATGAAATCGTAATGGAGTTGCACCATTTCTGTACCCTTAGAAGAGGACTCGTAGTTAGACACACGGTATGACTGTGTGGGCAGAGAAGGCATACAAATATATATAGATTTATGTAAAGTATATCAAAATATTCGAGAGAGAGAGAAAGGGTAATGGATTCGTGTGTGTGAGAGAGAGAGAAAGATTCACCTGATTTTTTTGTGTTAAAGATTTACATCTTGCAGCATATCCCTCCTCGGTCATACTGTGTGTGTGTGTGTTGCTATGTATTTTTGGAGAGAGACAGACTTCTCACAGTCGTCTTGGGTTTCTCTCTCTAGAGCCCTCCAGTCTTTCCTAAACAGGCAAAAGTGATTTGATCATGTCGATTGAATCAATGGATGGAGTGTACAGTGTTATTTCATTTCATGGCTAGGATTTCCATCTTCTTTATTGTCACTCCCTCTCTCTTCACCGAGCACACAAGTTAAACTAAGTTTGTATAAAGATAGTAGACTTTGATAGACTCCCAATGTATTTACATCCATGTCTATCGTGTGTGTGTGTGGTGTGTGTGGTAGACACAGATTATTTAATTAAGTATTCCTCTCTAAACTGTACTAATTTATCATGGGTTGAGGTCGTCATTGTTTCTCATCCTCCTCCACTTTAGACACATGCAGGGTTGTCCATTTTGAAACGTATTTGTTCAAGCACTGTGTGTGTTAAAGAGAGAGAGAGGCTGGAGTCAAAAAGTAAATATCCTGGTGAATAATTAGCTGACAGAGTTTGTTCACATTTTATTGGAGAATAAACAAATGGTGATGATCACCATTTGCTGCCAGCCACCTAGAACTCTTTGCTGATCCTCATTCGCACTTGGAATCTAATTCAGAATCACCAAAAATAGAAGATTAATGTACTACACAGGGGCACAGGAGAAAAAAACATTGCATGAGTAATCCTTCAACACATAACGATCAAAAATATTTAGAAATCCATCTAATTTAACTGACGTTAAAGAGGTTGTGTCAAATAGTTGATTTTTCTATTTTAAATATTGGCTTTCTTATCTCCTCGCTAAATAATTACTGGTACATCTGTCCTCCTCCTTGTGTTGGTTACAATACAATTGGAACCTTCCATTAAGTCGATAAATATTGACAATATTTATTCGTCCTGATTCTAATTATCCCTCTAAAAATTTCGAAAACTTGTTCAAACTTGATTTGTAGTATTTTAACCACCTACTTTATATTTATGAGATTTTTGTAGAGAGTGTGTGTGGCATGTATGAGAAGATGATGGTGAGAATTTCTGCACAAATCCAATTCACTCCGCTCTCAATTCAATTAAACAAAAATAAGTTTTTGGGATTTAGCGCATTTAGACAGGAAAAAAATCACATTTACGGCTTAATACATTTAAATTCTTCATGCACGGCATAGGAAATATAAGAAATACATATAAGAAAGATAGGATACAAAATGAGAGTCAAGCAGAACTGAGCTCATTAGGTAATCCTAACAAACAAGATCGGGGAGAGAGAGAGAGAGAGGAAAAAAACAATTAGATCCATGAAACTAAGGAAATATCTCCTCCACGGCAAGTTAAGAACTGTGTGAAGCGTAGCTAAGGCAAAGTATACATTAAAAAAGTGTATGCAAATCCACCCCATTCTTTCACACAAAAAGTCGTAAGATAAACCACACACACTCTTGAGAATATCTCATGTATTGGACCAAAGTGTGAGAAGGAATGGACATTTTAGCAAATCTCGACCACTTCTAAAAAATACACACAGGCACACACGAGAAAATGAGAGATCACGACGGAGAGTCATCCTACCAATTTCCTCCCTTGGTCTTTCCCATTTCATGGTGTAATCACGTCAAATAGTTTTATTTAATCATATTGCATTATGTGGTCTGATTCTCCGGCTCAATCTTTCCTCTTTATTATTAGGGTAAATATCTCTCGTCCTGAATGCGTGTGTTTGTGAGAGAGGGGGTTACAATATTTTGAAGCTGGATTGGATTCGTAGCTCACAATAAAATTGTAGACATTTTTTACATTTGTATGTCTATCTATGCAGATGCGGAGGAGAGTTGAAGAGTCAAAAAATTATTGAGTATACATATAACATCAATAGCTATTACCCATCACGCGCTTCCCCCTTCTCTAGTCCACATTCAAATGTACTGGAGGGAGAGAGAGAGAAGGGGGGAAATTAAAGCAGTTTTCACCTGATTATTTATGGGGTTGGTTGTTGTTGTTGCCTATGAATTTTTACTAGGGGATTTTGAAAGGATAGTCCAGCCCTTCTTTTCTTCTTCTTCTTTTTCTTGTTGAGATTTCTTCACACGATTTTTCTCAGCCTAACTAGCTGATCCGCTGGAGAGTATCTGGAATCTCTACAGCATTGTGTGGAAGGGGTTGTGTCCACTTTTTTCCCCTGATGAATACTTTATTATCATCTTGTATACAATTTTGTGGATGTGAGCAAGCTGTGTATGTGTGTGGAGAAGTACAAAGGTGGACTCTCTCCAGTTTCAACCCCTTTTGTCAGTCGGACCTCAAATAAATCGACGTATCCATTAATTTCCTATAAAGAGAAAGAGGGAGAGAGAGAGAGAGAGAAAAGCCAACCCCATCGCACCTGTTATCAAAACAATCGTCTACACATATCGGTTCATCATTACCTCTTTTGATTTCCCAACAAGATTCTGAGGATCCTTCCTCCTCCCTCCCTGCTCTCCTCCTCTCTTTCCCCCTCCTCTCCAACTCTTCTAATCGCAATTATCAAATTAGAGGAAAGAAAACCCGTTGTAATTATCGACGCATAAATGATGTTAACAGGTTTTTGTGTCTTTGTCTTCATAATTTATATCTCCTCACCTCACCACCCCCCATGCATTTCTACGCATATCACACCATCCAGTGAATTATATAATACCATAGTTTTCGGAACGGAAATTGTGTTATAATCTGCCCCTTGTGTGTGTGTGTGTGAGGGAGAGAGAGAGAGAACTGGGAGGGGAGAAAATTTTCAATGAAATTTCTCCTCATTTACGCAAAGAATAATTATTATCTAATGACAATAATTATAGTCATACGCTCCCCGTCACCATTTCCCTCAGCTAGGCACACACACAGTATAAGCACTGAGTAATCTAAAACTTTGAGACCGTGAATTATTATGCCTCCCCCCTTTCCCTCTGTGTACAAACACACAAGTAGAAAATGTGATATTATTCAGTTTTCCAAAATTTTCTAATGATATGATTTTCATTTCACCCTCCCTCTCCCTCTCTCTCTCATAGTCATAATAGAGAAGAGTGGGGGGAAAGTAAATATTATTATTGTTTTTCGGTGAGTGCCGGGAGGGAGGGAATAGGATCCAGTTAATGTGGGGTGAGAGTGTACAATTAGTTTGTAACTATATATGCAAACCATTGTGTGTATAATAGATGGGATATTTTTATCCTCCATCATCCTTCCCTCTCTCTTTCTGTCTGAATTGGTGTGTGGCTTACATAATATGTACACATTGAGAAGGTTAAAATTCCTAGTTGAGAATTAGATTGCATGGCGTCCAAAAGTTGCCATGCAATGCACAATCCCCTTCTCTTTTCTTTTCCCTGTCCTACTCCTATGTCTATTCTATCCCCGTGCCCACTGCCAAGTTCCAGTTTTAAAAACGGAATTGGACTGAGATTGTACTCTCTCTCTCTTTCTCTCTCCAACACACACACACCGTACACCTTGGTGTGTGGATAGGGAGGAAGAGGGAAGTGGAGAGGAGGAGGAGGAGGGGTGATGATTAACCCGATAAAGAGTACCACTCCAAAACTTGTTCTCGTTACCTAGGTTTACCCGTTCCCTATTTACACCACACCATCCTCCTCACAACGGTCCAGGATTGTGTGTGTGTGTTGGGGATCGTTCATGGGAGGGGGGGGGGGGCCTTCACAGCACGCTGTGTATTCAAAGTGACATGATGAAGGGCCCCTCATACAAGAGAATAGTTAGAGAGGTAGTAAGAGAGATTTTTTGGTGGTATTTTTGGAATATAAGAAGGAAATATTGCAGAGAGAGAGAGTGGAAGTTTTGTATTGGAGGTGCATGATACTGTCTACTTTCATACTTGACTTGACATTGTGTGGATTACGGAGAGAGAGACAGGGAGAGAGTCGTAATGATATGTTTGCGCTGGGATTTAGTTGTAGTCTCAGAGAAGAGAGGGTGAGGGAGGAGGAGGGGGGAAGAAGTGTAATTCTTGACGATGAAATTGGTATTGTTTGGAAGTTGAAGGTGTCGTGATGGAGAAGGTTGCTCGAGCAGTTCTTCAATCGTCTCGGCGTGGCCCGACTTGTCTTTTTTTCCATTGTAATTTTCCTATACCCCTATTTTACTATAAGCTATATAGCTTATAGGGGTGTAGCTATGTATGAGAAAATGCTTTTTCTGGCCCCCACATTGCATGACGGGTTTCTTCTGTATAATTTTTGGGTGTACATAACACACAGAATGAGAGAGAGTGTGTGTGGATATCCAGTTTATTTTCTGAGCTGCTTTACTTTTCTCCCCCTCTCTTTCTCTTCTCGTACAAATATTTTTTGTGTGTATTCGTTCCATGTAGTTTGTATGGTTGATATGTATTACATACACACAGTGTGTGTGGAGAGAGAGGAAGGGAGAGAGTAAGACATGGTCATGAGGAAGGAAGGCTTATTGACCTACGTTTTGTCTACTCCGCTGCTGACTGTAGTTGTTGTTGTTGTATAATGTGTTCAATGATTATAGTTTACAGTGTTCAAAATGATGTGTCTTCAGTCTACATTTAGCTGGAGAACAGTTCTTCCTCTCTTGGAGAAGGAGGGGTAGAAGTTAGAACAAAGAGAGCAAAATGGGGAAGGACTCTCTCTCTCCTGATCTCATCACCAATTTTCGAGTGTAGAGAGAGGAGACTGGAGAGCCGAAAGACAAAAAAGATGGTTCATAATCATCATCTTTTCTCCTAACCCATTGGGCCTTTCGTGTGTGTGTGTGTGTGTTGGGGCCATTGGATTTGAGAAATCAGATGATTATCCAGCACCTTTAGTGTCTAGTTAAAAAGCACCCACAGCACCCCACCACATACCCTTATTGATTCATAAAATATTGGTCCTCCTCCTCCTCCCTTTCCCATGTAACCATGGAACATCTCGGCTCTCAGCCCTCCTCCTCCTCATTAGACACTTGAGCATTAATATTTAAGTGCTCTCTCTTTTACAGTACACTGTACTGCAGAGGAATGTTCGAATGGAGTATCGTGAATTTATGAAAATAAGAAAAGGGAAAAATTCCATGTTGCACGTGAATCCAAAATATTGTATATTTCTATCGTACACACACACACTCACTCACACCTAAAGGGAAGGTGACGGGCTATGGAGGACAGGGAAGGGAGGCATTGGATACATAAAAGTGAAAAAATTTGTATTCAGTGGAATGTACGTAGCCAAGGGACTCGTCTCGAGTCTCGTCAACTTGGTGTGGAGTTAGAAAGTAAATTGTCGGCTCCATCTCTCCTCCTCACAATCAACCCTTAAGGAACGTCCCTTCAAGACAAGAAAGAGAGAGAAGGGGCTTGTACATTTACAAGGTCAAAGAATTAAAAAAGTTCATGATTCCTCTGGCATTTTCCACTGAATGAGACATCGTCTTCTCTAATAATTTTCCTGTCTTGTTTTTTTACGAGATTTTTCCTAAAAATGTTGCGTTTAAAAAACCAAGAAAAATATTTAAAAAATTGGCTGATGACATTGATTTGTTCGAATCGTAATCCTGGATAAAATTGAAATAGAGCCTATCTGCCTTAATACAGATACAGTATATTGGAGTCGAAGGTGCGTAGAAAATCTGAGAGAAATTGAATGGATTTTCACTCTCGAATCTTCCACACACATTTCGAGAAAGGGGACAGCTACAAACTTTCCCCATGACTAGTTTGATCGATATGGATCTATTTGATGATTCTTTTCTTGTCTATTTTGACGTGTGTGTGTGCCGCGGAGGGAAGATAAGCGAGAGATAGCCCAAGTGTGTGTGTGTGTGTGTCTCTTATTATATATTTTATGGATGAATGTGATTTGTATAAAGATTCTTTCTGCATGGTGAGCTGTTGCCTAATGGATTGGATAATGAGGAGAGAGTTGACTGCCAACCCATTGAAACTATGTTCTAGCCTGTGTCTGTATAGACACACATACACACACGCTGCACTGTTAGAATCCCAGGTATGGAAAAGTATAACAAGACTGAGGGGAGGTTGTCTTTCCCCATGCAGCCAGTCCAAACATTATGGAATGACATAATTTTATGTCAAATTCACTGCATTGGAAAATAGCGACTACATATTTTGTATGTCGGAACAAGCGGCTCGGCAACCACACACACACAGCAAATTCAATGTTAACAAGGTGGGCGAAAGGGGAGAATTTCCATTCTCCCTCTCCCTCTCTTTCTGTCGGTATTAGAAGGGGGTGACACACACATGTGTGTGTCCGGTGCTATGCCCAGCATTTTACTTCCTGATCCTTTGTCTTCTTCCCTTCTCTTGAAAGTTGGGGGATAATATTATTGGATTGCACAACCTGACCCCACAAAGGAAAGGAGTTGGGTCATCCCTTGGATACAGGGGATAGGATGGCAAGGGTTAAATTTAATTTGTTTATTCATGTAATACGGGAGGGGAAGAGGAGGGAGGTTGAGGAGGGAACTGTGAACGGAAAAAATTGTATGGAGTAATTATATTGGGGAGAATCGGACAAAAAAGTCTCTTGAACATGAGATCTTGTACCCAAACACACACACCCGTGTACATGAAAAAGAGAATTCTAATGATAGAAGAGCTATGCTGGAAGAAGGAGGAGGAACATGTTAATACATGTACAAATAACACAAATGAAAGTATTTTCTCCCTCCTCCTTTCCACTTGGACCTTCATACTTGAATTCTCTGGTCTGTCGGTCCCAACTCTTTTTCCCTTCTTATTCCGGACGAAATAGGGAGGACACTCAACATTTATGTGTGTGTGGAATCAAAGTCCTGTGAATGGAAACGTATTTGGATGGGAGTGGAGGACACATATTAAGGGGAATAAGGGGTTCAATGAAGGAGAAGGACGGAAAAGTCCTCCTTGTTCATCCTTCCATTCCGTCTTATTGACAAGTGTAATGGTTCGTGTCCCACTCCCTTTTTCCACTCTCCATCCAATTTTTACGTGTGTGTGTGTGCCTCTCCTCTACAAATATACTTGGCTATCATACTTCCTCTGCACACACATTTTCTGGAGGATTGTATGGAGATTGTAGGACGATCAAGTGTAAAATAGGAGAAGAAAAGGAGTTATTGGAAAGTCTTTTTTAAACTAAGTATGGTGTGTGTGTGTGTGGAAGGGAGGGAGGGAGGGAGAGGGCTACCCGCAAAGGATACACGGGAGAGGAGGAGGAGGAGATGTGCCCGAGTGTGCGGAGTGTATATCTGTAGACGAATGCGCTGGTTGTGCGCTCATATATTTCCGTCAGATTTATAGAATTGAGGAGCGATTGGTGGACAATTTTGCGGCCAAAGGGTAGGAACGCATGTCTAACATGCATAACGAGCTTGGTTCGAGTCCAATTCCAAATTTTTCTCTCTCTCAAGAAATAAGCTGACTTGGTTGGTTTCCTCCATCCCATCCCATCCTACATATATACATACAAAGAAAGAGAGAGATAGAGTTTCAAAACTCTCCTCCTCCCTGTTTCGCGTCTGGAAAATGTAATCGCCATTGAATTCAATTCAATTTCACTCGGCCGATTGGATTTCCAATCGATTCTTCTCTCTCTCTCTTTCTCTGGTATTTTATTATTAAGATGCTGTTGGCTTGGCTTTTCCTCGGACCTTGGTTCCCTTCCTTTGTCGTCATCTCTCAAGGTACAAGGACTGCTTTTTCTTCTCGTTCCTTCCATATCCAACCAATGCCATCACAAAGAGGACACGAGCTAAAGGGGAGAGAGAGGGTATGGGGAATCGAGATGAAACAAAAGAATTTTCTTGCAAGATCCAATTTCAAAAAAGAAGAGTCACAAGAATGTCCCATGTCCCACAAACACACACACAACAGACGTGTACCCGGGTACCTTGTCTATATGGAATTTCAATGTGAATGTGTAAACCACAAAGTAGAGTTATTGTGCCCTATTGGAATTCCCTCACTCCTTCTCTACGAATTAAATCCTCCTTTTTCTACATGCATTTATAGACCTCTATCCTAGGAAAAGAGCTGAATGAACCATTTTATATTATACGAAGAGAGGGAGAGTACCTTTAGGAAAATTTGTAAAATATGATTTATATGAAGTGCAGTGAGGGAGGAAGGGAGGGAAAGGTGAATTTGAGCAATTTTTTGTGGAATTTAATATTTGATCCATCCTTAAATATTGACCTGTACATAATTTCGTATTTTGTGAAATGAAATATTCCAAATTCAAAACCACACTTTTAACAGTCAGACTTGAAGAAGGGGGAGGAGAAAGGAGGGGGAAAGTGAGTGTGTAATTTTGGCATGTTTGCGTGTATAATCCGGTGTGTAGGATGAATGGTTTGTTATGTGGAGGGGAGAGACTCGTGCTAAAGGAGGGAGAGACGAGGAGGGATTATGACGATGATCATATTCATCATATGACATGATCCTCCTGGCCTTCTCATTGTGTGGGGAAAGTGGGGTGTCAATGCGGTTGGCTTATTTGTACTGTTGAGTGTATTTACCACCATGGGGATGGGATGTTCAATGGGGATCCATTGACGAGTGTATGAATATGAAATATGAATATGAATCAATTTGCTAGGGGATCATCCCCGTCCGGGACACTGTGTTACTTCTCTGTGTACAGAAGAGAGTGGTTCAGGAGAGAGGGAGAGAGAGTGTGTGTTTGTTAGTGTAGCTCTTTGTAGGGAAGTTAAATACACAAACTCTCAGGGTATACCTTTCAAAAGACTATTTATTTGGCACTCTATTAACAGGACTATATACTTTGTGTGTAGTCCCCCTCCATTCACTATGCTATGTACATGCGTGTGTGTTTGTAATGATCCGTTGATCCGACACTTGCTTTTCATACCGAGCTATGGACATCCTTTCTCTTTATTCAATGAAATTCCAATTACTTTTATACGAGTTTTTTCATGTCATCATTATTTTTCAATATGTCAAATGCTGGACTAATCCATGACATTTTTTATTCGCATCAAAATAACTAACCAATTTCTTGGGATCTTTAAAGAATTAATATTTTTAATGACACTCACGAATCAAATTGGAAAATCTGAGGTCAGTTTAAAATATTGTACGCAAGTAAAATCCCACTTTAAAATTTACACTCAACTTCTTTTTTAAAAAAACGTTCAATGTGTATTTGACCAACGTGTATCGCATGCTGGTTTTACTCGTCTCCCCTCCAAAAATGACTGTGTAGAATTTTCTCGTAATTGATTTGGTGCGTTGGTCACCATGTTGTATGATATAGTATGCATTTTGCGGGTAAACCTTGGTTTCACCCCAACTACATGCAACTCGCCACACACACACATTCACTCTCACTTGACGTGCTATCAAATTCATATTATTTGTAAATAAGGACCCTGAGGCAGAGAACCCTTTACGCACACACACACTATTATAAGTTTCCCGTGCTCAGTGAGTCGGATTTTTGAACCCGTTCACTCCCTCACTCTCTTTCTCTCTCTATTTTCAATTGGCAGGCGGTCCCAGCCTGAGTCCTCTGGGTTGACATTCGCCCTTTCCTTCCCCATTCTCACAGTCCTCTTCTCAATATGCTTTTGGGAATTCATTACCCGCAGTCTTGAGCCAAGGGTCATGCAATCCCCCTCTCTTCATCCATCCCACTGTACACACACACCACTTATGATTATCCAAATTTCTCAGCCTCTTTCCCCTCCTCTTCATTACCCCCAAAAAGGGTTTAATACTCTTTTGTTCAATGTTAAAAAATTCCAGTATACGACAATTCCATTTTTTGAAAACCATTTCTCAATTTTTTAAAAATTATTGATTCCAACCTGATTGCCAGTAACGAGGGCCCCTTTTAAATGATGTATTTTTGAGGCTGTGCGGTTGAATACTAATTTCCTCTTTGTGTGTGTGTGTGTTGTGCAGTGTCCACTATGTACATGATATGTAGATGTGTGGGCATTATAAAATGGGTTTCTCGTTCCGTTGATTAGTTTGGAGGACGTTGACAATGTGATGCAGTGTGTGTGTGTGGATGGCGGAATGGTTTTGGCTGGAGAGGAGGATGGAGAAGAGAGAGTCTTTTCAAGTAGAATTAATTACCGACTTGATTTGACTGGCGGACTTGAGTTCATCTCATTTGAAGTGTATCAAGGCTCGTTAGTTGTGGAAATGAGTAGCACAGTAAGCGGGTGCATGCCGAGTGACGACTGCCTCTCTGTCTTGTCTGGTCTCCTCTTGACGAAAAACTCGGCTGCTCGTGATCCATCCGTCCGTCCCCTCTTCCTCCTCTCCCATCTTCTCTTCATATGTCCTACCTTCAGTACCCTACACGCACACACACACCTCCCCCCTCTCATATGCACACGTGTGCATGTGCTTCTATAAGCGACGCATAATAAATTCTCGTGTGTGTGGAATGGATGTGTGCGAATCCGGAGGCACTCATCAACTCTCTCTCTCTCTCTCTAGCTAGTGTGTGTGTGACTTTTGTGGAATGCGTTCCAGGCTAAACCACATTTAATTTCTGCTCACACTTAATCCTGGAAATGAAAATCTTTGGATTATAATTAAAATAGTTAGTCTTATTATTTACCCTCATTTTTCCCTGTCTTGACAATTGAAATTACTGAAAAGATCTCATCCTCATCCGTCTTCACTCTTCTGACGTTAATGCCCCTCATAATGCTTTTCTAAATGGTTAATATTGCAAAGGAGAAACGTTATAAGCCATTCCATTGCATTGCTGCTACTGCTCGGCATCTTCTACCTGTATTTTTTTCCGAACACAGACAGACAGAGATCCGTTAATTTCAATAGTTTTTTAAAAGAGGGACTAGTTCCTCACACACACACACGCATTAGTCATAGGAGAGAGAGAGGGAAGGTAGTTAATTATGCGAATTATGCTAAAATATTTATTATAGTTGTTTATGCATTCAGAGGATGAGATGATGTGTGTGTGTATTTCTTGTTTGTTTTTTTCCTCTTGCATTTCTCTCTCTCTCTCTCTCTCTCTCTCTCTCTCTTTTCTTCTGTGTTGACTGCCCTTGTTCATTTAAATGTGATAACAGATAGACCATTTAATTCAGCCCTGTGATAAATTAATACACTTTAAGATTCAACTTTTTTCCCCTTTCTTTGTAAACCCCCCCCCCCCCCCCCTTCATTATCAAAACAATTATATAGCGAGTGATACAAACACACACAGGAGGGAGAGGGAAAGAGGATTCTCGCCTGTACGGAGAGTATTTTGGCCGAGGTTGATACATGCAAAGGAGAGAGAGAGAGAGAGAAAAGAAGGGAGGTTGAAGGATAGAGGCCAGTACATCATTTTCCTGAATCATCATAATAATAATATACAGCTTGTAGGCTGTACACTGTAGCTACAAGTTTTAACAATGTTTGTTAGTTTTTCTCTTCAGTCATCACATCATCATCATCTTTACTTGTACTCACCCCCAGACACAACACACACACATACACACTGGACAGGAGGCATAAGGAGGTAGTCATAATACTATGTACACACACAGACAGTGTAATCTTCTTTACTCTTTGAGATCCTCCTCCTCCTCAGACTCGGCAATCCAAGGGTAACATTAGACTGTCAGAAAGAGAAGCAGTATTATTTATCATGGTTCATTTTGCACATCGCCAAATACCCCTCCGGCTATGGCGAACTGGTTAATATGATAATATGCTGGGAGGAGAGAGAGACAGGATACTATGCTTCTTCTTTGTGTGTGTGTGGAGGTAGGTAATCGGCAGGTGTGCATGTGATGTGGATTTACATGAATTCTTCTGTGACTAATTATGATCACCGTGTGTGTGTGTGTGTTTAGTCTTTTATAACGTGTTATATGTGTACTCTGCGCTCTCTCTCTCCCTCACACACATACACACACACAGTACAAACAGTGGGGAATGAGACAACTCCTTGGCTCCTCTCCTCAGATCGATTAACCAATGACCATCGGCCAGTTCAGAAAAAGACAAGGAGACGAGGAATTTTCTGATAGTCCCATAAACGATGTGGGGGGAGACAAGACGCAGAAAACTGGCCGTACTAAATCAAGAGTAAAAAGACTCCACATTTTGCTTCTCTCTCTGTCTCTCTCCCTGTCTTTCTGTCTAAAAAATCCTGTTAGCACCGCATACCTTCCAGTATTACATAATAATGTACAAAATACAAGGATGGAAACTTCATTTTTCTAAAATATGACTCGAAATTAATACCAAAAAAACAAAGTTTAACCAAACACACACACACATGGGCTCACTGTACAAATACAATGAAATACTACTGTGCGTGAGTGAGTGTGTGTGTGTAGGTGTAGACTATGTATAGACGATCATTGTGTATTGTATTGTATTGCAGTGTAATGTGGTGAGGTGAGTTTTTTTTTCTCTCTCTCTCTCTCTCTCTCTCACTCTGTGCCTCCTCGTCTTCTCTATTCCATGCAGAGGCTCGAAATTTAATACAGAATATGAGCTATGAGCATTTGATAGGGATCTGTCAGCTTGACACGAGCGAGCCAAATTTCAATAGTATTATGTATTACCCCCTTCATTCACAATACCCCCTCCCTCCGTGTGTGCCTCCGTGTGAGTGTGTACATAAATACACATTTTCCTGGTACACACACGTACATACGGAGTAGTATGAATTGTAAAAAAGTAAATTCGGAATAGCACTAATCCTTTCCTTTGCTGTTGGAAAAGCCCACAAGAAGAGAGAAATGCCGAGGAGTCATAATATAAAAAGGACAAAGCAAATAAAAATGTGTGGATCTTCACCTTCCCCGATGAACGACTTTTACACATTCCCCCCTCTTTCCTTGTATATAACATAGTGTGTGTGGGGTGTGTGGGGGGAGAAGGAGAGGATGACTAAACATGGATAATATTATCACCTCTTTCTCCCTCCTCTGTTCTCGTCCATTTAGACAGGGAGTGACAAATACGGGACTATCTTAAGTATGGAGGGTGTAAAATAAATTTTTCAAAGTAGTTTCTTCTCCTTCCCTCCTTGTCAGTTCCCTCCGCACAAAGTCCAACGAAATGTAATGAGCCTATTAGAAAACCTCTCTCTCTCTCTCACTATCTTTCACAGGATTCTTATTATCTTCCCTGGTAATGATATACTTGATTGTGTGTGTGTGGTTGTTGTTGTGACTGCACATTCGAATCACAGTGATATAAAAACGTGCCAGAGTCTCCTGATGAATTTTCCTCATCTCCTCTGGAGGAGGAATCTTGTTAGAGAAGAGGGAAGAGTTGTAATTTTTCAAAGATATGAATGAAAGTTGAGAATGTTAAGAAAGCAGAGAGTGAGACTGGAGGAACACCTTAAATATTTGGGATGCGTGTCCAGGGCAGCTGAGATGAGAGAGGATGACTGTAGGTTATTATTAAAGTTAGTTGTGGTTACATCCTTTTTTCTGAACGTGTTTCAAGTTGAAGAGGAATGCGGGGCTGGACTGGAAAAGAGAGAGGAGAGAGAGAAGAGGGAGACTGGACTGAATAATTTATTGTGGATGCTCTGAAACATCAGGTGAAATCCCGTCCACCGTCACCCACCAACCAACACACATACTGTGTGATTTATGAGCCCATCCTGGTGACTAGTTTTGACTACTGGTCTCACCAAACAGGGAATGTGAAATGAGGGTGGCTTTTTTCTCTCTCCTCTCCCTCTCTCTCACTATAGTGTGTGTGTGTGTGATTCTTGTTCCATTACAATATTATGGCCAAAATTTATTTTGATTCCCTCCGCCTCGGTCTATCATAAAGGTGTGTGTGTGTGTGTCAGATGAGAGTCTCCACGCGTTCCGTTTTTTCTCCATTTTTTCCCCTCCTCAGCTTGGATTCTCCTTCAATATTTGTGTGTGTTTGTGTGGAGCCACACTTTGGAGATTCATAAGCTTCTTGTTTTTTTCTTTTTTCCACACAAGTAATATTTATTTGCTTTCATCATCAAATGGCACTCAAACATTTTTACAATTTTCCTCCTCCTCTTCTCTCTCTGTGTCTATGAGCCGCCAACTTACAGCAGACCGCCCTCCTGTCACAAACAACCATGTTCTTTTGTGATTTTGTGTGAGTAGGCAAAAAAATTATATATTATTATCATCATTGGAATACGTAATGTGCGGGGAAAGGAGGAGAAGGAGAGAGTTTAACAACAAAAACAATCAAAGGACGGTCTATTCTAATTGACAGTCGCAATTTTTGTGGTTTGCTTCTTTACGTTGTTTCTACTTTTCCATGTCAAAATTAAAACGTACCTACCTGTCAGTCCCTTTGTGTGTGTGTGGAGGAAAAAAGATGAGAAGAGTCAAAATTGAGGTACTCTGAAGGTTTCATTTCTATTTTTTCTCTCTCTCTCCCTCTCTCTCTAATAATATATTACATGAATTAAATACCTTTGCATTTTAATTGGTATCCCGCCGAGATTTCCATGATAAAATATCACCGAGCATGCCGTCACTCTTTCTCTCTCTCTCTTTTAGTGTGACCAAATGAAAGAAGAATAAGAATTGAGTGTTTTAGTTGGACTTTGAAGTCTGGAAATTGGATTTGTGAGGGGGGGTTCCAAAGGCTATGTAGTGGTGGTGTAGCATAGGAGATGTAAAGACACACACACAAATGTAGATTTGTTACACAAACTTGACACACACACACACTCACACATGACAATTTTAGTAAAATACGATAGATTGTCAAAATTATGAGGAAGGATTGGGAGGCGGAGACCGTGTTAGGCTGAGTAATGATTCTGCCACGACAAACGACACTCGCAAGTGTCTGACTGGATGAATTCCTTCAGATTTTGTTCTTGTGTGTGACAAGAGGCACGACCCTCATCGGCCGTGTAATTCGTCATTCCTGGATTCACAACAGAAGACTCTAGTTAGGAGGAGAAGAAGAATCAAGAGAGAGAGAGAGTGCATGAAGACTGTCAAGAATAATAATTTCATATTTTTTAATATCATCTTTCCAGTTACATAAAATAATGCTATTTTGTATTCCAAACCAAGAGTCCAATTTTTTCTTGCTCTCTCTTTCTCTCTCTCAACTATAATTATTCATTGGCCAATTTGCTTCTCTCCTTTGTGTATTCCCAAGAGTCAATTGCCCATTGAGTTAATGTTTAGTATTAAGATTGAAATTAAAATAGTAATTTCTACTCTCTTTTCATATTCTGTACACCTTGTCTCGATTCCATTGCACTGCTTTCTTCTCCTTGGGAAAATGAATTGTCCATTTACAAACGATGGGGTTCTTTTTTAAAAAAAGAGGGTTGCACACACACTCACACTCATTTTGCAATTTTTTCATAAAAATGCCTATCATAGTTTGTTGATCCTGAATCCCAATTACCGTATGCATTGTGATACGTGTTAATAGAGGAAGGTGTACTGCGTAAATACATATATGTACAGGAAAACAATGGAGAATGTGTGAGGGGAAAAGATTTGGATTTTTTTGAGGAAAAATGTTATTTTTTCCCTTGACGTCCTCCTTCCTCCTCCTCTATTGCTCTATTCTATCCTATGGTCATTTTCTCCCCGCTTTTTAGGAAGGATTGCACGAGACTTGGAGTGAGTGAGTGAGTGAGTGTGTGTGTGTGTGTGTGTGTGTAATGTTATAATTGTTGAAAACTTGATTTTGATGGTGGAGGATGATAAGGGGGAGGAATTATATGGGGAAAAAGTTTAACTTAATCAAATGGTTGCGTGCTCGGGGATTTGGAAGCCGGAATATGACATGGAATGGCACGGACGTAAAGACCGGAACTTTTTGCCCCTACCTCTTCTGTGTCAAACGTCTAAAGGTTCTTCCATGGATAACAAGGAGGTTCTCTCTTTCTCTTTATGTGTTTGTATTTGATAGCATAATAATATGCGTAAGTCTCCACACACTGATTTAATATACTGTGTACACATTACACATTATACAACACAAGTGTGTGTGTGTGTGTGTGAAAGAGAGAGAGTGTGTGTAGCACATTTTTCACAAGGTTTGTTAAATTTTTTGTTTCTCTCTTTCTCTCTCTCTCTCTCTCTCTCATTATTATTATTATATGCAGAGTCGCTATAAATCTCGTCAAATTATTATAAAGATGTGTGTGTGGAGGAGCTGCCAACTGTTAATACAATGTGTGTGTATGACTATGCAAGTTCAGGTAGAGAGCAATGTAATTCAAATGGTGGAAGGTTGAACCGAGGGTTTTATCATAGACTTTGTGTGTGTGTGTGTGTAGGTTTGTAATGGGTGAATTTGATGGACTGAAGAGTGCAGGGTGCAGCAGATGACATTGAGGAGAGGCAGGGTTAAAATTTATAGGATGGGATGTGGCCTGACCGAACATGAATCGTGTCTCCACAGTTGTCACAAACATTGTGTGTGTGTGTGTGTCTCTCTCTCTCTACATATAGCACACACACACACATATGTACGGGATTGCAAATACGGCCTAATAGTACACAACGATGGAAGAGGAACTTCCTTTGGAATCAGATCAGCAGAGACACTTTTTTGAACATGATCTCTATTACACACACTCTCTCTCTCTGTCTCTGTGTAGGCTATGTAGACCATTGTAAAGTACAGATTATTATTATAAGGGAATAAGATTTAGAGAGGCTGTGTGTCTAACTGCTGCACAGCTACGTATAAGTATAGGATCACTTTGTGTGTGTGTGTGTAGGAACAGTTTGGCTAGGTTTAGAATGACATGAAATCCTCGGGCTTTTTTGTTGTCCAGAGCAGAAAGGGGTTGCATGCCCCACTGCGTCTCAAAAGGCGTATTAACTAAGACTCTTCTCTCTCTCTCTCCGTGTACACTGTGTGTGTGTTTGTGTGTGGATGTAGGGAGCGAGAGAGAGAGAGGACTGACATGACAGTGAATGACCTGGGGAAAGAATGCAAATTTACTTAGTGCAAATGACGCTGGGACTGACTGACTCGGCTAGTTTCGGTGTTTATTGTTCCTTCCTTATTCTCTCTCTGTACAATTTAACCCACGTTGGTTCGTTACGCTTACGTGTGTGTGTGTGGCTGATCAGAAACTGAGCTGTGTCGGGCTAAAATGACAAATTTTGGATTTAATCAAGAGCTTAGCTCTCTCTACTTAGGTCTGTACATGCGAGTCGCCTTCATTGGAAATTTCGAGTTCATTTTATTCGGAGGGAAAATTAGAGTTTGAAATTATTCGAATTTTGAAAAACTATTTGGACTGAGATCATCTTCGCTTGACTTGGTTTGAGCACACAGTGTGTGTGTGGAAATTTGTCTTTTGCATCACAATTATTTGTTATGATAGAAGGAATGGAGGCGATGAGAGAGAGAGGGAGAGGAGGAATAAAAGTTGGAGCACAAGTTGTATCCACTATGATTACTTTGTCATTTGTGTACTCATAATATGTGAAAGAGAGAGGAAGGTTTGTCATAGTGTAAGAGAGAGAGAGAGAGTATATTATTTTTTATGGTGTGTACAGGGGAGTGTTTTTCGGGTATTCTTGTATTGGACTGGGAGGAATGGGGTCGGGAGTGGGGTTCTCACAACAACAAACCTTTATTCAACATGATTATTCTCATTTTTCACATGATGGGACATTTGTACTCTCCCCTCCTCTCCTCTCTTCCTTAGTGTATGTACTTACGTAATGGGTTTTGGCTTTAACAGACTTTGTGGACTTTCTGCCAAATTGAAAAGAGTTGAATTCGTCATTCATCCTTCTCAATGGACACTCTTGAACTGTCATTATATCTGGCATTTTCAGCTCACTCTTTCTCTTCCCTCCATTTCTACAGAATATATAGATATGTATAGGAAAGGTCTGGATCAAAATTTGTTTTTACTTCACATTATACTCTTCTTCCTCATACTCCCCACCATCCAAATATGTCAATCTCCCTTTCATCCAACACACTCTCTCTTGGAGAGTACACACTTTTTAAAAAATAATGTGTGTGTACAGAATCAAGGTATTCATTCACTACATTTATTACATGGCTTATTTATTTATGTACAAAAGAGAAGGGGTGGAGATATCATTTTATTCAGTTGTTGAAAAATGTGTGTGTAGTTCATGATCCATTATCAACACACAATGTTAGCTTAGAGCTCTCATTGTTCTCAAATTCTACTCTGGAAAAAGAAATACAGAATTTCTCTCCACGATATGTATGATTAATTATGGAAATTCCGAGTCAAATTCAACAACTTGTTTCCTACGGAGAAGGAAATGTAGGAAACTGAGACACAGAAAGGAATTTCAAAATGTTTTTTCTGAACTTTCGCGAATTTAATAATTAATTTTGAAAATGTCAGTCAAATTTTAAAAAATGTGATGATCCATCTAAGTAAACTTCTTCTTCTTTACATATGGAATTGATTTAAAATTCACTATAATTATGATCCACATCCCCCACTCTTTTTACACACACGACAATCCAGAGAGTGGCAATGAGTTTTTGACTATGCGTGCCTAGATTTTGCCGATTTTTCCTCTTCTCTCTCTCTCCTACACAATAGTATAGTGTACTCTCAAATGTAAGGCTAAGCTGGCATGTATAGGATACGAGTTGTGTTTACATCTTGTTCATGTAGTTGTTTCGTGTGTATGTGTGTACTGCCTGACTGTTCATGAGGACATGGCGGGTACTTAGTTAGCTGTGTTCATGAGATACTCACTCTAATCACATGACTTTTACTCCGTCTGTGCGACCGTGCCTCTCTCCATTTCTCCCTGCTTTGGAGTTTGGCTGGTGTGCGGCTGGTGTGCGGCTGGTGTGTGTGTGAATGGACAAAGTTGAAGGAGTTAAGACGGAGGCGAGTCAAGTGTGATCGAAAAAGATTGATTGAAATTTCGTGTGGTGATGTTTTACTAGGTGCGAGTCCCTCTCTTTCCCATAACCCCACGACAACGATCCCCCTCCATAGGTAATTCACGTATATGGGAAAAAAGTGCGGAGTATACATTACAACAGTTTTTCTCCAGACCTCTCTCTCTCTCCCTCTCCCCTTCTAACTCACTTTCTATGCACCACACATATGAAATATGGTCACCTCGTACGTGTTGAGAGGTTGGATTTTTTAATTGAAATCTGAGCTGGAGCCGCCAGGTCGATTCTTCTGAACATGAGAGAGGGACACAGGGTATTGTAAAACCATACATACAAAATATATGTACACAATTTCCCCTTGTCTCCCATACATATGGAGAAGTGTACATGTATCTACACTTCACTCTTATTTTCCATGGGAAATGAATTGCTCTCTTTTTTGTGTCTCCATTTTTTGTCTCTCTCTCTCTTTCTTTCTCTCCAGCTCAAATCTCCTTGAGACTGAAAAGTACTTTAAATTTCATTGTGACTGTACAGTACAGTACACTGTACACTGGTGCAGTGTAATGGAGAGTCTGGGTCATTGCGTAATTTCACACAAAAATGTTATGACTTTTGATAAGACCAAGTCATTTGTTCTTAAACTTAATCGTGGTCAGCCGAAGTCCACAACTATTACATTCAAAGACATTGAGAGAGAAGAGACACAATTTCAATTTTTTTATTTGTTTGTCATTTGTACTGCGGGTAAAATAAAAATTGGCATATCTCAAACATACAAAGACACAATCGAGAACTATTAACTATTTTTCAAGTCTACAGTATTATGTTATGCACAAACTACTACACACACTTTGAGAAATAGAGTATATACATAATGTCGTCATTTTACAATTTTATATGCCTCTCCTCTACCTATACAATTCTCGTCTACCTTCTCCCTGACTTCACTTTGAGGTTTCTCATGTCCGATTGTTATGACCACGTGCCAGTTCATGAGGTCATAAAAATCTAGTATATTTCTCTCTTACTCCTTGTTTATTAGCACCAGCACCAGCAGCCCTTTCTTTTCTTCTCCCCCACTTTTCTCTTCAAGAGTGACACGGTATGTCCAGAACGACCAGACCCCAATATTCTCATTTTCCTCCATTGTCATGATATTGTATTAAAGGACAAAACGAAACATTATTTATTATTATCCGTTTATTAGTGGCTGTGACCTTTATCCCCCGACTCTCCGCTCTATCATAATATTATGACACAAAAAAATTTGGCATCGGCATCAGACAATGAGTTGAAAACCTTGTTCAAATCCGTAGGGACTGTTTGAGCGGAGGACTGTGTGTCTGTGCGATGTAATAATATTATATGAGGAGCTTTGCACACTTTGTAGAAAAAAACCTTTGAAGAAAGACAAAGCTAAGGAGGAAGATAAAGAAGAATTTTGGACAAAGAAAAATATTTACATGCCAAAATCTTCTTCTCTCTCTCTTTTGCTTTTTCCTCAAAATCTCCCGATACATTTGTGCCGTCCATTTTTTTGGCTCTAAAAATCTCTCACACACACACACACACGTACGCACACATAATCTGTGTATGAGGGGAAGGAGGGAGTTGGTGAAGCATGAGCTGTAAATTGCTCTATTATGACTTTTGTTTGCCAAGGAGAGGGAATGATATTTAACAAAAATATATAGTTGCTATATAAATAATATACAGAGAGAGAGTAAATGCAGTTAGTGTGTCTCTGCTACTGCTCAATAAAACTTATAAAGTCTGGTCCTGACGAGAGAGCGAGAGATGAGTTTAAATTATGAGCATTTCTTGAACGTTTATTTTGTTTCTAAATTACAGTTATACACTTTCTACACAAAATTAGAGAGTACATGTATCTGCCTTGTATTCGACTTTGCGTGTGTGTATCTGTATGGGATATTGGATCATCTGCCAATTAGGTATTTGATCTGAAACTAGTGTGTGTCAAATACACATAGGGTTAGAGAGAGAGAGAAAGAGAAGGAGAGGAGGGGGGGGGGAAGAAACGTTGGAACAAAAGAAAAGTCTGTTTTGCCAACTTTTCGTTTTTATAGACTGTAAATTATTATGAGTGTCATCGGTGGACTGTTCGGGAGAATGGAGCTCTGGGGAAACATTAAGTCTGTACATACCTCCTCCTCCTCCTCCTCCTCCATCTCCTCCATGGTTCGTACATGGAGGAGGCAGGACAAGAAAAGAGACTTTGGCAATGATTTTCCTCTCTCTCTCTTGTTGAATGTCGGCCCAAAAAAGACATGGCGAGATTGAATACACACACTCTGTATGATACATGAACACACACACAGCTAGTACAGTAAACTAGGAGGGAACGCCTGAGTTAGTGTAATTAAGAAGGAAACAGAACAACCGCGTGTGGACTATATAATTGTGTGTATGTGTGAAGCGAAATTACTCTATTGTGTTTTCCAAGGTGAATACTCCATTAAAAAATCCCTCGTCTCTGATATTTTAACGGCGTCAATCCGTCCCCTCCTCCTTCTCCTGTTTTCGTTTTGAGAGAGAGAGACGCGCTCTGTACAAAAATTTAACAGCCTTGCTTCTTCACCTCCGTACATTTCCCCTTCCCTCAAACGTACTTCAATTTTGGAACATACTGTTTCCAAAACTAATTTTTTACGGCCGTCCTAAAATCGTGTGTGTGGCGCTTGTCATTGTAAAACTGTCGATCCTCATCAGAAGGAACATGCCATACCACTCAAGGCCACACGTTGGGAAAAAGAAGGACTTTCACCAGGGAGAAAGTTGAGAACCTTTTTCTTCTGGCGTGTGTGTGTGTGGAAGTAGATTTTCTTTATAGGGCTGTGACGTTTCAGAGAGGAAGATCATGATGCAAAAAATTTGAGCATCTTATTGTGAGTAGGAAGTACAGATTAGATGGAGTTATTAAATGAGGATTTTGTACATGTTCAAAAGAGTACGGATATAGAATAATGACAAAAAAATTTTATATGGAGGTTTTCCCTGGGATTGTTGATCAACAAGAGAAGAAGAAGAAGAGACAAATTGACGAATGTGACTAACGCCCTAAAGACTCCATTGTGTAATCCATCTTGAACATGTCTCCCCATCTCCCTCTCTTCAAAATGGGCAACTCTATTTGCATTGCGACTACACTACACAGACACGTATACATACAAGTGTGTGTGTCTGTATATGGGTGGGAGAGATGGTATGTAGTAGCAATTGACAAGAGTCAAAAGCTTTGTCAAAGTTGAATAGAGAGTGTACATGTTGATCAATGTTGAGAGACAAGGGAGGGAGGGAGGAGGGGGAGGAGGATGTAAAAAAGAAAAGAAGAGAGACAGAGGAGACTCTTGACAAGGTGGAGTCATCAGTGTAATGTAAGATGTGCGTTGGGGCCCAGTCACGTATTTGCAAAAGGTTACAAAAGACGAGTCGCAGACAAGAGAGAGGGAAAAAGTGCTCAATGGCTGGAAGAAGAGTTGATCTGTTGAGATATTTGACATTTGTAAGGTTGTACATATGATCCTGGTAGAGTGGGCACATATATTATATGCGTGTGTCTGTATTGTGTATGCACATACACAGTACATGACTGCACATACACACTCGCTCCGCTTGAGTTGGCATAATCGTGAATGACAATGTAAATTTTTGGAGAATGAATAGGAACAAGGAGGACAATAGCTTATTTGACTTCCCATCTTGTAAAGATCCCCCCTCTCTCTCTGAGAGACAGGGAGAGGAAGAAGTAATCTAGACATATTAGCCTCCCCCTTCAATTTGTGCCTGTGCCTGTACGTGTGTGTGTGGAGAGAGATGGAGGAAGTGAAAAGGAGGAGAAACATGTTGGAAAATGTATGAATCAAGTGGGTTGATTGTGATTTTAATTGCCCAGCCTCCTCGTCCTTCCTTCCTTCTTGTTCGATCCGAAGAAAAATGGAGACTTGAGCTCTGGATGATGGGATATTGTGAAAAGAGAGAGAGGCTATTTAAACAAAGATTATGTAATATATGTACATTGTAGCTGGAGAGCAGGGGGAATGAAGCAATCATCTATATTTAGACAGGTTCATCATGAGTCCTTCCTCCCTCCTTCCGAAAATGATGATGGAGAAGACAGGAGATGGAGATGGACACTTTTGAAGGGGGTATACAATACATTACTAGGGGGAAAATAAAGTGCAAAATTCCATGTGGAGAATGAATTAAATGGGACATTTAATGATTTTGAAGGAAGAGCGGGGACAAAATTGGGATTGGACGAGGGAGGGCAGTTAATTATGGACCTCTTTAAAATGAGACGACAAGTTTTTATTTTGGAGGAGAGGAGATGTATAGGGATTTTGTTTTGTTGTGTGTTGTGTGACTTGTTACTTACTGTGATTGAAAAGACTGTGTATGTAGAAACTCTTTAGATAGGAGGGGAGGATGTGACACAAGAAGGACACTCTCATTTATATGGAGCATTGTGCATAAAGTGAGTATGAGAGAGGATGAATACAACTTTGCGTACAGTATGGATATGGATAGGGAAGCAGAAGATGCAGAGGACGACAACAGAGTTTGTCTGATTGGAGGAGGAGAAAAGAGATGAGAAAGGGTCATTAAAGCAGAAGATTTACTCCCTACGGTTCAAATAAGTCTCATCTCTGCTCCTGCTTTTTGATACTCTTCTCCCCCTCTCTCTCGTTAGTCTCAGACTGACGACGCTGCTATGTGGAGGATTGTGTGTGTGTAGAGACACAGCACAATCCTGTACACTATATTTCCTTGGGTATGTAATATTTTCCCTCTGAATATTGTTAATCGGTACCGAATGTGTTTTTCCTCATATTTTTCTTCTCCTGCTCACCTCTCTCTCCGCCTCTCATATAAACTGTTATTGACATTCTGCAATTTTATGTGCATCTCCTGATTTATTCCGATTTTTAATTTTATTTATTCCTCATATACTATCCTTCTTTTGACACACAAGGTATTTATACGGATCACCAACCATAATAATCGCCCCTTACTACTACACTGCTACTCCTGTACAATATATACGCGTGTCTACAGTATTACACAAAAAACCTCAAAAACTCACTTGCCTACATGCCAAGAAAGTCGTCATCGACGTCTCTCTCTCTCTTTCTGCCTTTGTAGACTCCCCTTTGTCTCTCAAAGATGAACACTTTGTATAAATGGATCCCAATTATTTTCCCTCTCTAGTACACAGTCACTCTACATGTGTGTGTGTGTTTGTGGAACAGCATGGGCAAGTGAGCACCTGTGAGTGTCTCAGTATGTGTGTGTCATACAGTGTCAGCCGGTCATATTCATTACATGATCAGTTTGATTCTCTTGTCTTTCTTTTGAAGGTCAGGATTATATGTATGATCTAGTCTGGTAGGATAATCTTTCCCTCTCATATTCTACATATCATATAAAAATTTTAATGATCCTCCACACACATACTGTACATCACACTCCTCTTTCGAGCACACAATCTTGATTTTGAGAATTCTCGCTTTCTCCTCTGCATGTCTCTGACAATGGATCAGAGAGAGAATTGCTACTGGAAATAAAATTTCGCCTGGCTCTCTGCCACTCCTTCCTTTTTATGAGGGTAAGGAACAAGTCTGAGCTGTTGGTGGTGTGTTTGTGTGTTGGCTGAGGGATATAGTAAAGTTGAGACGGATTAAATTTTCTGATTGCTTCTAATACTAGTTCTGATATATTTATTGTGTATTGTATTGTGTACCACAGTGTATATATATAGACGGGGACGGTAGGTGCCCCAAGACAGTAGTCGTTATTTCCATTCATCATCATCTAATCTTGACTTGGACGCCATTACACACACAGTAGGACGTGCTTAACATAAATTAGACAATCACTGAACAGAGGAAGATGTGTGTGTGTACGAGGTTCCTTGTCTCCCTTTGTGCATACTATTATTATTATCGTTATTATTCCATTGTCAAAAATATGAGTGGCTCAAATTTTTTCCAAAGCCCCTCTCTCTCTCTCTCTCTCTCATTTTACGTCAGATTGTGAGCATCCAATAGTCCTGTACAAATTTTAATGGGGGAAATGTGGAAGTGATGGAAGGGCCATCGTAAATTATCCTTCCACCTTTTGGACAATTATATTTCCAAACGGTTCATCTTTTTGCAAGAGGGAAACGGGAGGGATCTCTAATTTCTCTTCCATTTCTCCTATTATCTGTAATGTATAACATTACACATCACTCATTTAGAAGGGCTGTGTAGACTGTACAGTTCAAAAAGAGGGATAATCATTGGAGTGCGCTAGATTTTTGAAGGATCATAGATGTAGGAATAGCGCCAATGGCTTTTAACCACCTTGACTTTGTTTCCTGACTGCCGTCGTCTAACCCCAAATTTATTGGACTCAAGTCAGTTACTGTATTGCTACTACTGCTACAGGAGTAGTCAGTAAGAAGCAGAGTCAATTGGATTAATTTATAGCGCAAGGCTAAGTGGGGTACATATTTTTATTGGGCTCCATGCGTCTCTCTCCTCGAGGGAGGAGAGAGAATATTTGAAATGTAATTATGAAGACAAAGTTTTATACAACATACAAAGTGTAGAATGGAGACTGTGTGCATTTTAATGATGAGCCTTTATTATTATGATGGTACAGACAAGTATTGTGGATTATTGGGTGGTGAGATTTCAATAATATTTTGAAAATTTAGTACACACACCAATTTGACTACAATACACAGACACACGGAGAGAGGCAGAGAGAGAGAAGGGGAAAAGTTTGCATGGTTCGGTATGTCAAGACTAAGAGAGAGAGAAGCCGAGGAGTGTGTGTGTGTTTGTGTGTGGAGAAAAAAGAAGATTTATCATTTTTCTTGACTCGTTGAGACAAGGACTAATATATTTTTAAAGAGGAGTTAATTCAAAGTACCCTTCGCCTTCCTCCTCATCCTCCCCTGTCTCCTTTATCGAAGATGACAAAACATGTTTTACAGTTGGACGGGAGTGTGAGGGAAATGTCAAGTTATATTTTTTAATTTTTGAGTTACACTTTGATGATCGAGCCAAAAATTTTTAGAAAATCGTTGAAAGTCTCCCTTTCTCCTCTCTTCTCCATTGTACACACACACACACACACAGGCACACACACACTCTCTCGCTACTACACTCGTAAATTGGGAATCGCCTCAATTTTTCCCCTCATAAATTTTCACACGTTTTACTCCACACACTCAGACACACATGTAAGATATGTAGGTTAGACCAACCTCACAAGTTGGACAAAATTAACCCCGATATTTCGGGATGACGATGAATTTTCTTACCCAACACGCACCCAACTTAATTTGGGAGCTCAACCTTAGCTACTTGTGTGTGTTGTGTTGTGGACGAGGACGGAAGGATTTGGGAATTTTCAATTAGTGGACTTGAATGTGGAGAAGGGGAGAAATAAATTTCCAGAGTCATCCTAGCAGGAAAGAAAAATGGAAATTGAAAAATGTGGTAAAAGTAAGAAAATGCTATTTCATTGACGATGTCGAGAGTACTACCCTACAACACACACACACGAGAAGAACACACACACACACACACGGACTGATATAGGGGTGACGCAATTCATTTGGCCTATTCATCGTCATCCCGTTCCCTACCGTCACTGCCTCTCTCTCCCTTCTCCCCGTTGAATACAGGGAAATTAATTGGATTGACGGTGCATCAAAAGTCAGTTGGGTGGAACGGAGTCAAATGACTCTCGCCTTATAATGTGCATCTAAGTATGTCTTGGCTTTGGGAGAGGGAGGGAGAGGAGGGAAAGATATATTATAATATTGTAAAGGATGTTGTAAACTTGCCACTTTATGATTGTAAAGAGGTGAATCCAATTGTTCTGTTCAGATGCAATCTCTGAATGTCGTCGTCGTTTGAGAGGAGAGGGTGATTCAAAGACACTTTTATATATAGAAAGGAGGAGGTTCATACATAGGAGTATCACTGTGCGTGTGTGTGTCTGTGTGTGTGTCTGGTGGTTGGAATTACATTCGAGGGAAAGTAAAACTGGGAAAAAAGTGAGGATTTCTTTTCACACCTCTTTTAACCTGTTCTTTTCTCTCCCCTCTCTCTCTCTCTTCCAAGTTTGACTGACTGAAGGGAGTCAGGTGTGTGTGAGTGTGTGTGTGTGGAGGGTAAATGGAGCAGGACAAAAACCGTGGAACCTATCCCTCTACAATTACCATTATGCTACCTCCCTTTACTATTTTCCCCCAATATAACCTTTAACATGTGTTCAAATCCAATTTTTCAATCTCTATTTTCCTACATAGTTCTCTCTCCGTACATATTATGCATCCGTATGATATAACATATGGAACAAAACTACTCCCTCCTTTGTATCATACTCTCTCTCTCTTCCTAACCCAATTGTTATGTGATGTGTGTGTGTGTATCAGAAAATAATGATGGAACTACTGTCAGTCTATCCTACCCTTCCACACTTTTTTGTTATCCACCTCCTAATCATTGTCAAGTTTCCCTCCCATTAAAGTTTGATCGGTTGACTTGGGAGTCATGAAAATACATAAAATATAAAATAGATTCCCCCCTTCTTCCTCTCTCCTCTCTCTCTTCTGTCTGGATCCCTCACTCCCTACAAAAGAGAGTTTATAGTATCTTACACATTTTTTTTCGATTGATATCGATACTCCTTTTGACTTTTTTTCATATCAAACTTCTTTTGCATTTTCCCGTCTATTCTTTTTCAAAAAAAAGTGAGAAGGGAGAATCTGAACGGATAGACAGGTCAATTGAGGTCAGTCATAGTTCTTTACATGACCTTCATTTCACTCAACATGTCTTTGTCATTTTTTCTCGTACACGTGGTTTTTCCAGGTATAAATCAAGTGCTCTGTCCCTTCCTGGAGGAGAGAGAAGGTGTGAACTGGAAGGGAGTTAATGATGAAGCAATGTCCGAGTTTTTTATTTGGGTGAGGAACTGAGGACTATCCCGTCTCCAGCATGTGATCATATTGTTTGACGAGAGAGAGGAAGTGTAATATCTTTTGAGGAAATCGCAAGAACATCTCTTGCTGGGATTGTTTCTTCTGACATTTGACTTGTTTTGTTCTTCAAGTGGAGGTGAAGGAGGAGGAGAAGAGAAAATGTTTTGAGAGGAAGGAGAGTGTCGTGTGTAAATCTGTCATTGTGGTAACTGCGACATCCTAGTCATTTCCATAAAGATTTCAAGTGGTCATAGAACAAAAAATATTACATAATATACAATTGTTGGGAGGAGGAGGAGAACGACGACGTTGGGGGATTTATTCTCATTTTATTCTAACAAACTTGTGGACAAAAAAGTATCCATCCATCCAACAACATCAACTTGATGTGTGCACACACATTTCGTATAAGTTTGTGTACGAAGAGAGAGAGAGAGGAGCAGCTTTCAGATTATAAAAATATTTATAAAAAATAGTTGGTAATGGAATAGCATAATGGTATTATCACCCATTTGAAAAAATGGAAAGACATTAATTTCCCTTCTTCTTTCTCTCTCGAGTTCCTGACTTGGTTGGACAATTGATAATAAGGATCATAATCATAACTATAAAGTTCCGGGAAATGTTTCATATGTAGTACACAGGGAATGAAATTAAATGTTTTTCCCATTCTTTTTCTCTCTCTGTCTCTCTCTCCTCTCTCTACATCTAAATTAAATTACTGTACTGTAGAAGAGACTTCTTCCATTGACTTTTTTCCCTCTTTTTTCTCGCTCTCTCAAAGTTTTCGAGACGAGTTGAAAGAGAGTCATACTGTTTTAATGAGGCGATTTGCTTGTTTCAATCCAGACTTTTTATCTCCCTCTCCCCTGGTTAATGTTGGCTAGGAGGAAGCGCAACTCTCTCACTCACACACACACACACACAAACTCAAACAAACAAGAGTTTCAACATGGTCGTGAACAAATTAAAGAGGGAAGGTGTTCATATATTTTAAATGTAGTAGTAGTCGTGCTAGTTTCTCTATTAGCCGTTAAACTAAAGTTGAGCACAAATTATTTGACGAAGAGGAAGAGAGGAGAGGAGGAGAAGGGATGACAAAAGGTGTCCCAAGAAAATATGAACAATTCTCCTCCTCCTCCCTTTCTCTCCCCCTCTTGTCAACCTTTGAATCAATCCAAAAGTTTGTGTACATCACACAGAGACACATTCAGTTACACAAATCGTATGCACACTACATAGTGTCATAGTTTGTACGTGTGTGTGTGTAGTGGGGGATGGGAAAAAGTGTGGATGACGTTTTTGAGGAAAAAGTAGTGTCTTTGAAAATTACGATAATGAGTGAGACAGAGAGAGACGATAAATTGCGATAAAAATGTCACATAAAAAAGTCCTCTGGTGAACTCTCTCTCTCTTTCATACTTTCATGCACACACACATTGTGAACATCAACCCGACCTGCCTGAACCTCTTTGGGTTGGGACGGGCGACTCTGACTGGGTTGTGTTTGATTCATAAGTGTAGGAAAACATAGAGGCAGCCGGTTCTAAAAGTTGTCACTTCTTGTACCTCCCTCTCCTCCTCCTCCTCCTCCTCCCTCGTCATCTTGTGAGTGTGGAAAAGACAGTCATTATGATATGATGCTCACTTCTCCTGTCCCAGCTACTCCCTGTCACTCTCCAACATTGTCCACAAACGCAAGAGAGATAAACACACACGTCTATTAAGTTGTAGAGGGGAGCCGTAAACCAAAGGGCTTGGAATTTTCTCTTGTAAAGTATTTTGTATTTGTAGTGTCTTTATGAAATGACCTTTAGTTTTTTTAAGTGCGTGTGATTTGTTCAACTAGGATCATCATCATCATCGTCACACATACATGGAGGGAATTCTTTTTCTTCGTTTTTTTCATCGTGGCTAGTTGGTTAGACTGTTAGATAGTTAAGAAAAATTTTATTATCTCATTCCTCCTCCTCCTCTCTCTTTTGTCTGTGGTTGAACTTCTTCCCGGATTCGAAAAACTTGTTCGACTCTCTTTCTATGGGTCCTTTTGAGATGTTTGAGAAAAAAACAAGTGAATTAATTATTAGTCAGTCCGTCAAGACAGATTTTCTCTGTTGATTTGTGCTGAGTTTAATGCAACATTTTCTCCCTCCTCTCTCTCTCTCTCTCTCTCTTTTCATTCATAACGATGTGATGTGATCATCTGGGATTTTTGTATACACTCATACTTATATATATAAGTATAATTTGTTCAACTTGTCCTACACACACCTTGAAATTATATTTTAGTACAGAGAGAGGAGAGAGAAGGGTTTGTACGGACAGAGGATTATTCAACTTGAATGAGTTTGTCGTGGTCCTCATAGACTCATCATTAAAGAGAAATAATATTATAATAATACTGTATTATTTGTAGCTAAATGCAATTGTTTTTGTTTGTAAAAAAATTGTTTTTAAAGGAAGAAAACCTTCAAGCCTTCAAGTTTATTAAATTTTTTCCTCTCTCTCTCTAAAATACACGTACTTTCTTTATACCTATAATATTGTATGTAGGGAATAAGTTGCTACCTATCCCTACGCTTCTTCTTCTTCTTCTTTTAATGTGGTTGATAGTTGACTTTGGCTTACAAAGTGATCTCTGTCTTGAAAGAGTTATCATCATCCATGAGAGCAAGATGGATAGAGAAAAGTGTGTGGAGCTTTACTCTCTTGTGTGCCTGGTAAATAAAGTGAGTCACAGAGGAGAAGGAGGAAGGAGGAACCAGGTTAAAAGAGATGGAAAGCCATCAATGATGTGAAATGAAATGATGTTAGGAATGAGCGTTGATGGTAAAGTGTAATCACATCAGACTGAGCAGGGACAAGTAGAGAGAGAAGAGGAAGAGGACGAGAAATAGAGAGAGAGAGAGAGAGAGAGAGAGGAAAAGAAAATTTGTACAAAAAAGAAGGAATTGGATTGGATTGCAGTGGAGAAAAAAACGTATTGGATTAACGTTGAGGAAAGTTGTCAGAATCTTCTCTTCCTCCTTCCCTCGACTTTGCAGTGGTGGTGCCCTGTGTAGTTCCTACTCCAATATATATATAGTAGTATTGTATATTGGGTCCTTGAGATGTTTACCGGATTTTGAGAATGTCAAGAGAGTGAGAGGCTTTTGAGTTGAAAATGCGGATTCCCTATCCACACACACAGTCAGTCAGACTGAGAGTCTGTAAAGTTTCTAGCCTACGGACAAAAAAGGAAGGGAAAATTGTCTCTCCATGTACAATACATGTGAAATAAAAACTCAATAGACACACGTACACTGCTCCATGCAGGGTAGGATAGGATATGATAGAAAAGTACAGAAGGAGATGTAAGGCTCTGTTTGTTTGTTATTTGTACAAATTATCAATATTATTTCCCCCCAAGAATTTCCAGAGAGAGAGAGGGAGAGAGAGAAAGGGAAATAAGCCAATAAGACTCTTCGTCTTTCATTATTTACTATCTTTCTTCAACTTTTTCCCCCTTGGAAAATTCTTTATTTGTATGATTTGTCATACAAAGTACACATATAATAGTCTCTTCTCCCTGTATTTTTATTCCCTCCCTTATGATTCTCCAACACACACACATCCCCCTCTCAGCATGCTACAACATGTGTGTGTGTGTTGTGTTTGTGTGGAGAAAAAAACAAATATTAGCGATGATTTGTAGGATGTAAAAACATTCCAGAGTGTAACGTTTAAATGTCTTCTCCATGATAAATTAATGGCAATTAGTACGGCGTATCTGAGAAAATATTTAAATAAATTTCCCAACATTGCCGAGAATTCCTTATGGCTTTATGACCCCTTTTTTCCTCTCTCCTTTCCCTCCACACAGTACACACACACAACACACGGAATGAAATGTGAGAGTTGTTTTGGTGGTGTGTACACACAACAGAGAGGAGAGGAGGGTAAAAAATATAGACACATTGAGAATTGCACAAGTAAAATATTTATTTGGTTTGTCGAGCCAAGACAAGCCAAGAAGAAGTTATATGTGGGGAAGACAAGAGTTCAGCCTTGCCTCTACTATCTGTCTTGTGTGTGTGTGTGTGGAGGGGCAGGATACATGAATGAACACACACACTCCTGAGGAAGAAGGGAGGGAAGGAGGGAGGGTGTGAGTGGCTGGGACTGTGGAGTCCAAGTCATTTGTCAAACTCGGAGGAGATCGCAAAGTCAGAAAATGCTACTGTGGCGACGGGCAACTCAACTCCCTTGACGTATGACCAGATCATTACTCACTACAACGACGACGAGTCCGGGGATAATCTATAGACATCCTTCCCTCACGCCTCACTTTCCTCTCTCCTCCTGTGTGTCGTTGTCGTGTGTGGAGGCAGGCACTGTCTTGTGTGTCATGACAAGGGAGGAATAGTGTGAAAAGCCTCGACAATGGTGCAAGTTCACAAAAAAAAGAAATTTGAATTTGCAAGCCCATAAAACTTGCATCTTGTGCAAATCAAGGAGACAGAGACATCGGCTTTTAAATTCTAATGTCCTCTCTTCCCTCCCTCTCTCTCTCTACACGCGTGTGTCCTCCGTTTCCTCGTTTTACAGTCGGAGATTTTAGTCACAAGCTTCTTTTTTTCTCACAAATTTACATACTCCCGTCCCATTTACATTATACTCCTCCTCCTCCTTTTGCTCTGTGCTTTTCTCCGTGGATTTCCTAGAGGAGGGATTTTATTAGGGATTTTGATGCGGAGAAGAAAAAGTGAGGAAAAATGAATCTTGGTTCTTGGTTATATTTTTTCTTTTTAGATTACTCCACTATAATGTTATCCATTACTCCCATTTCTCTGCCCTTGTGTGTGTGTGTGTTGTGTGTAAGATAAAGATAATGGCAATGTTTTGAAATTCTCCGTGTCCATAAACTACCACCGTGTGCTCCACTGACAGTCTGTATTATACGGAGAGAGAGAGAGGCTAGTATATATTTATCCTCAATGTAAATCCATAGACACACACACACACTCCATTTGTTTAGTGGAGGAGAGTCGGTGGTGGTGCTGGAATGGAGTGTGAAGGAAGTGTGAATGGTTTTTGAATGATTTACTGACCAGCCAAAAGAATCCGATGGATACTTTATTATCAACGGAATGTCAAAGTATTTGTCTTCTTAACGGCCTTTTCTTCTAGACTTTTTCTCTAGAGACTCGTCTCCGTCCACACACACACACATATACAGTACAGACACAAATCTAGCCTTGGAATTATGCAATAGATAGGCCCATTTCTCTCTCCTTTCTTATGTAGACTAAGAATAATATATTAGAAATGTGTGACTGTCTGTGTGTGGAGGATAGGGACTGGAACAAAGGGTACATTTATATAAAACTTATTTTTGTGTGTAATGTATGTGTGTGGAGGGAGAGAGACAGTCACGGAGATTATCTAACGGTGGAAGCACTGTGTGTCATACGCCCAGTCAAAGTGTCCTAACTAACACGATTTATTATCTTGGCACTGTCTTCTCGCTCACTCACCACGATTAAAGGCCAAATGCTATTTTGTTTGTTCTTCCTTTCTTCCTTTTTCTCTCTCTCTCTCTCTCAGTCCTCCATTATTTTTTTCTAACCTGGCTTCTCAAAAAATACACTCCCCCTTCTCTATCTCCTTGGCCCTCATATATTTTATTCGCACAGTCACACTCTCCTCCTTTGTATTCTGTATTGTGTAGAATGGGAAGAGAAAGACGGAGGATATTGATGTGACCAATGGTTTGACAGGAGTGATAAATAATAGAAGAGGGAGTTGGACACGCAATCCAGGTATCATCATTGCCCTTTCTGTATCGATCTCTCCCTTGTCTTTTTTCATTTATCAAAGTATGTTGTACATGCAGATAAGGAGAAGATTCCTCCTTATCAAAGTCCCCGTTGTAAAATGAATTGTGTGTGTGGAGGGATCAGATGACTCGGATACGGTAACGCAGGTATACTTAATGGGAAACGAGAGTGTGGATTTAAAGTTTCATTTCACCAAGAAGAAACCATTAGGTCAGTCTTTTGGAAGGAAGCTAAAAATATTTATGAATGTTTCACAAAAGTTCCGCTGATGGCTCATGAAATTCAGAGAGAGAAAGAGACAATGCACTTGCTTTTCCTTGTACTCACACAAAATGGATTCGGAGAATTGGAGATGGGCTTCTAAACTCTTTCCCTCCGATCTCCTGCTGTTGTTCTTTGCTGCTGCAGAGTAAAGTTGCTGGAGAAGAGGAAACGGGTCATGTTAAGACACGGAGGATTGGGTGTGTGTGTGTGTGCCTGAATGGATGTATGTGGAATTTTCTCCGAAATGAATTCAAGTGAAGACAGCCCTGTGCATTTATACTTTCTTGTTCATGTACACATTTTGAGGAAAGAAGAGTAATAGGGTGTATGGGATGTGGGGATTACTGTACATACACACACGATGAGTGTGTGTGTGTGTGTGTGTATTTGCTGGTCTCGTCTTCTCCTGTATTAAATTTTATATTATGTATGTATACACTCTGGAGAGAGGAGAAGAGGAGAGAGAGGAAGAGAGTCTAGACGAGGATGGGTGTAATGTGAAACGGGTCGGCATGGAAACTTTTGAAGTTTTACCGAAGTCCATTCCGATTCCCTCCCTACTTCTTCTTCCTCGCAATCGGATAAAACCCCTTTCATATCAAAATTTCCACAGTTCTCCCTACATACCCTCTCAAACCTACAGTAGCAGAGAGTACACATACAGGCAGAGAGAACCAGGAAGGGAAGATGGTAATGTCGAAATTCGTTGTGTCTCATCATCCTCCCTACACACACACAAGAAGAATTCAGTCTAGATTACGTATATTGTACAAGGTCTCACATGTGTGTGTGTGCGTGGATGGCTCGTGTTGGATGAGAATTTTCTGCGGGTTTTACGATCGACAAAATTCTTCCATGAAATTCATTTGTTTTAGACATCAGCTCTGTATGTATGTATGTCAAGTACGACGTTCTCCTCCACACACACAGCTTGGGAAGGTATTTACTATAAAGCTGAATCGTGTATTTACATGTTTGTGTGCGTGTGTAGCAGTCTTCTTTTGTTTGAGTTTTTTTTTGCAAGACCCAAACTATGCATACACATAATTTCTTCTTTAATTTCAAGCTCTTCTCCTCCCTCCTTGTTCTTTCGGAGTCTGGGTGAGTGTCTGATCCTTTTCCCGCTCCCGCCTCTCCCTTGTCTGATCCTTCCCTCCCGTTTCCTTCTTCCAAACTGTAATAAAAAAGTGAAATTAGGGAAAGTTAAAATTCTCAATGATACAATGTGCTATACATTGCATTACACTCTCTTATTTTGTGGTATTTTTTCAAGAATTTTCATGTTCAGTTGTTATGCGTGTGTGTGAAAAATGGAGGAATTTTTTGAATTTTGAATACTTTTTCCCCTCTGCCCCGATCCATTGTATTGGGAATGCACTGAGGATGATTAAACTGCGTGCGTGTGTGTATGGTTACCTTGTCGGAGCAAAGTATCAGAGGTTATTGTATCACATCATCGTCTGATGTAGAGAGAAGGAGGGTAAAAGAGTTATTTTTTATATGGTTTTTTATCTGTAGTTACTCCTAGAAGAAGAGGGAAAGAATATTCGTCAAAGAGTAAAGACTCCTTTGTTGTCATTTAAGTCGTCTTAGCTCTGTGTGTGCGTGTACAGTGTGTGTGTGTAACATTATGTAGTTGTAGTATATTGGAGAACGAGAACTCTTTCTTTTGGATCTTCACATTTTGAGGGACACAACATGTAAAGAGAGACGGCTTTCACCATTCTCAAAGACTCGCTCTTCTTTTTCTGCATATATGTATAAAAAGGCAGGTATACGTGTGTGTATTTGGAGGATAAAAGTACAGGGGTATTTACAAAGGAAGAGAGGGAGAGAGAGGGAGACTTTTGAATGGATCTTTGTAAAGGAGAAGAGGGGAGAGGACGGTGTGAGTGACATTCCAGGTCTGTGCCTCCTCCTCCCATCCTCCTTTTGAACTCTTTTTATCTAATTTTATTTCCGCTACTTTTAATCTGGCCAGTCCTTCTTCCCTTTGTCTTTCTCCTTTGGTCCTCGTCTTGTCCAGACCAGACTCTCTCTCTTTCGTGGTCGTGGTCCCATCAGTCCCCCCACAAAAAGTTGACAGTTGAGAGGATGGGAAGTCAAGCGGAAGGAATTGAATTGTGCATTTATTACCTACTATTTTATTATTACTCAATTTACCTAGTGTAATAAAGTAAAAAGTGTAGTTCATGATTCATAGTCAAATTCCATTAGTAGCAAACATTTGAAGGTGGAAGAAATATTAAAGATTAAAAAAAGGGTAGGGAAAAGTGAGGATTTTGTAGGAAAGATCATTTTTTAAAAAAGTGGAGGGCACGAAGAGCTGAAAAAGATTTGGTTAGGAGAAAGGAAGAAGGAAAGACGCGAGTTATGATCTATAGTTGTAGAAGGGACTAAAAGTAAAAGTAAAAGCAGCCATATTTTCCGACGGAGGATGGTCAAGTGTGATCATCGACGTGTGACAAGCTGAGCAAGTCCCAAAAAATGTGCTTGTACACTCAACACACACATACAGTAGAAAGAGAGGAAAAGAGTTCCTTTTTTGCTCATCATGGGCATCATCATCCAGAGCAATTCAAGTAGAAATGGAGGACGAGGCTGGAACTGAATGAATATTTCATGGAATGAAATGTGATGGCTGGTTGAATTTCATTTTGTATTTAATGTTGCTCTCTCCTCTCTCTCGGTGTATGTGCTTGTGTGTTCGGCTGGTGATTTTGTCGCAAGTCGAGGAAAGATGAGAGTCTACTTCTGCCTGGATATTGTATACCTATCATCTATACATATGAACACATACGTCTACTCCGAGAGAGAGAAGGGTTGTTAGTCCCCGAAAATCTTTCTATATTGTACTCCTCCCTCTCGCCCTCTTTCTGTGTGTGTGTGACGAGGAGGAAAGGACAGGGCAGTCTAATATATTTGGAGGAGAGAGAGAGAGAGAGAGAGAGAGAAAATAGAGAACATACATCATTAGAATGAGCTGTGTGTGTGTGTGCTGAAGAGAGAGAATATGATGGAAAGTTGGGAGTGTGTAGAGCGGCGGCGGGAGAGTGGACGGAGAGGTAGAGAGAGAATGTAATGAAATGAAAATGTTAGTATGGGAGGAAAAGTTGCGAGAGTTGGTTGGTTGGTTGGTTGGTCGGCGTCAGAGAAAGTTGAGAGAGAGAGTCGAGTCTCCTCCTTCTTCCGTCTCTCTCTCCTCAGAGATCAATATTCCAATTCTGCATCTCGTTTCGAAGCTCTCCACTCTCTCTTTCCCTCCCTCTTTTTCTCTCTCTTTCTCTCTCTCTCTCTCTTGTTGTGTTTCCTTGTCTGTATTTTTAGTCGAGGGATTTTATCTCTCCCGAAAATTCCAGTTGAACTTATCAACTAGGAGTAACTACTCCTCCAGTTTCTCTCTCTCTCTCCAGTCTCTAGTCATGTGGAGAGAGGAAGGTAACAACTGTGCAATAGTAAGTATGGAGACAGAGCGAGAGAGATGCACTGCAGTTTATGATGATGACGAGGATGGGATGACGATGACGACGATGATCTTATTCTTCCACATTGCTGCACATTGGTCAAAGGCTTTGCGAAATACCGACTCTACATTCCTATAAAACACAACACACTCCTACATAGAATAGATTTCCAAGAGTCTTTCTCTCTCTCTTTCTCTAGCTGTGTACATTCGGCTCTCATATTTTCAATATGAATCTTTCATCATGATGCAGAGGGGAAGAGAAAGGAAGAGAAAATTTTGACTCTCGTTTTCTTTCCGCATTTCCTCCTTCAAAACTATTCTCTCTCTTTCTACATTGTAGTACATTGTACACACACGTCCACATGTATTGTAGACTTGTATGGCTACGTATGTAACACACAGAGAGAATCCATAACATTGGAAAATATTTCGTGTACTTTGTTATTCACAAATTTGAATTTCATGCATCTACGACCCTCATCCTAAATTCACACACACCCGACTACCCACACACACAGACACACACACGAGTCTCTCGACCCGCCCTCCCCCTCAATTTGCAGCATGTACTATTGTAGTTGAACAAGGATGGAGGTTAGCTGTTGTTGACATTAAAAGTGTTTCCAAATTTTTTAGATTGGAACACACGCACACATGAGGAGGAGAGAGCTGTGAACCTACGTGTGTGTGTGAAGTAGGAAGTACAAATAGAATAAAGTGACAAAGTTATATTCACTCCCTTTCAATATTCCCCCAATCTTTTGATGCAAAAGAATTGTTGTCATTTTCTTGTAGTGCGGATCTCCTTTCTGATACCGTAAACCATTTTTCTAACATTCCGGCACGAATTTCAAAAGCATGTATGAAGAATAGGGAATGTATTTTTGGAGTGTTGACGGTGGATTTTATCTGATGACTATTCGAGTAAACAAATGGGGTGACAAAAAAATGTCCCGACAATTTTTGAACTTTTAAAGGTTCATCAAAAATGATGCGGAAAATTTTTTTCTCTCTCTTCTTTTGATGATGATAAACTCCTGGAATTTTCATGGAGGAATTTGAGATAGGAAGAAATAGACATTTCCAATTTTTTGTTCTTCTTCTCTCTTGAGTAAGGATGGTAGAACTGAAGGAGGGAGGACTAATTTATTTATAATGATATCAACTCGAGTGGTGTTGGTTTGACAGGTGTGGTACGCGTCAGGCACTCCACTACTCTGTGTATAGAACACACACACATTAAAAACTCATGTAGTCATGTGGTATGATAAAGAGGAGCATTAGCCATTACTCCACACACTCGCCTTCTTTTTTTCTAAAGTCAGGCTATGCACACAACTCATTGTTTCAGTTTCAAGAGGAGTTGAAGGCGAGGCGTGTCAGTGTGTGTGTACTGTGTGTGTGTGGAGCTAATCGGACAAAAACTGAAGAAGAACCAAGACAGGAATACAATGATGATGAGGTTAGGTAGGTAATAATCAAATGAAAATTAATCAGGGACGCCCTCCCATTTTCCCTTCCACATACATATGTTCCATCATACACTCTGAATACACTGTGTACTACACAGTGGAGTAAGAGGGGGAAAAGAAAATTTGAATCAGGTGTCACTGTCAGTCACCTTTTTAGACACCTCTTTTTTGCCCCATGAGGGTGGAGTGTGTACAATACAAGAGGGAAACAGAGGGTACCCTTTTGAGTAGCTCCTTCAATAACTATACATCAGTTTTGCCACATAACTATAGGTATTAAATGTTGGACATGAGTCCGTCTGTTAAAATACAGGGTATCCTCAACACAGTGACCATATTTATGTTCAGAGAAAGAGAACGGCTGTATTGTGTTGGGTTGATACAGATCTCTCTCTCTCTCAGTAATTTGTTTTAGACATTTTTGTGTACTCTGCTCCTGCTTGGATGTGTCGCTTGATGTACAGCCCTCCTTTCTCACCTGAAATCTTGTGTATGTGTGTGTGTGTGGATACAGGGTGGATTTAGTTCGTGACCAAGAAATGAAAATACCAGAGAGAGGAATTTCAGTGTTGGTCTCAATGAATGAAATGTGTAAGTAAAGAAGCCATACAGTGTGTGTACAGTGTGTGTGTGTGTGTGTGTAGGGATTGTATGGAACAGAGTGGAAGAGTACCCCTGATTAGCATTAGCAAGACTATTGTCACCTCAGAAAGTTACGAGTGTCATGAAGAGCCTTGAGTACATATTTTGTCTGGGAGAGGATCCAGCTACGCTACATTAGACTAAAAAGACAATGAACAATAACCCTCCTGTGTGTGTGTACTCTCTCAACTTTGAGCACAATGTAAAAGGAATCACTGACTGTGTGTGTGTGTGTGTGTGTGTAAGAAGGGAGGAAGGGGCTTAACGTCGTTCAATCTCCGTACTCCAAAAAGGAATGCGGTAAATTTCCCTGACTAAACCGTCCTCCTCTTTTCCTCTCTTTCTCTCTCTACTAATAGCATATCGTCATAATATTGTAAGAAGAATGAGAGATTTTTATCCGAAACCACATTACCGTCTCACTTTTCAAAAAATGTGTAAAACTCCACAGTATCTCAGGACTTGTATTACGAGGGTTCAGTTCTCCATATAAAGGAAGCAAAGTACAGTACTTTTTGTTTATAAAAATGGTGGACACATAAATTAGTCAAATTTGTAAATACTGATTCTGACTTTAAAGTTCCCCTTTCGAGGGGCAAAAATTCGTAAAATTTTAGGAAATAATTCACCCTTTTTTGTAACTCTCTCGTAAAATCTAAGAGTACTCAAAGAAGCGCGTCTTTCCCCTGTCGGATGTGTGTGTGTAGACTTGAGTTGTTTTGTTTGATTGTACAAATGTCCATGTTGTACACACACCACCACACACAGTCCAAACAAACACGGACAGGCAGACAGACAGTCAACAGAGAGAGAGAGAGGAGGAGGAGGAAGAAGAATGGGGAAGAATGAGAATGAGTGCAAGTTCATGTCCAGTAGCCGAAGCGAAGATAAGCGATTTGTCACGGCTCACCACCTGAATGTAACCATGAGACAGACGGATGGACGGAGATAGACAGGACAGAGAAAGAGAGAAGAGATCGGGGCTGGCCACCAGCTACGCTTCTTTGTATGTACGCGTTCTGTGTCTCATGATTGGGGCTTCCTCCTTCAAGCCATCCTCTAGTCGTTCATCTTCATCTCATAGCGTCTCACATTCTCTAGACATTTTCATTCAACAATTTGCCCCTCATGATATTCCCCCTCCTCCTTCTCCTCCTCCCCCCTGTGTATCTGTGTGTGTGTTTGTGTGTACAAAATAATATTTTGAAGGTGTGGGGATATACGATAATGTCTCGTGTAATATAATGTAATGTATCTCTCTCTCCCTTGTTTCCTCACTCCATTTTTGGCTTTTTTTCTCTCTCCTCTTCAGAGCGTCGTTTCAAATTGATAGGATGCAGGTAACGTAGTTACATGCCACCAATTCTCAATACACACAAAATGAACAAAGAGTAAGTAATAAGGTAGGCTAGTCTTCCTCCTCCTCCTCTCTTTACATAGTTCATCTCGGGAGTGACAGAATCATTAATCCATCGTACCTTTGATTTCAACACGCTTAAACCTTCTTCTTCGCTCTTTTGCGATTATGAGAAAGTCCACCCACGTCAAAGAAATGGGCTGGGGATCCACACAAACACACACGCTGTGTGTGTACATTTGTATTGTATTGAGGAACCTCTCTCTCTCAAAGAGAGAAGGAAACATGGAATGTGTGTGTGGCTGCCATAAATTATTCTAATATCCCTCTCTCTCTCTCGCTCCGAAAAGAATGAGCATTATTCCTTATGATTATCGTCTCAGTGTTCAACATATCATTAGCTTATTTAAGTAGGCAGGAATTGCAATTGTTCGCATCCCTCTCCGTTTGTGTGTATCCGTGAGAGAGCGAGTTGTCGTGTGTGTGTTCGCTCTCACAGTTTGTGTACGAATTTCATGTATTTCTTTTTTGGATTTCTTGGTTTTTGTATTTTAACTTGACTCCTCCATTCATTGATGCCCACTCAATGGTCATTGTGTTGTTTCTCCTCCTCATTCTTCTTCTTGCCTCTTGAATTGAGATGAGCTCGAGTGTCTGACTGACTCTCTTCGTGTAGTTTTGGCAATCGTATTTTAATAGAGGCATTCATCCTTCTAAATGAGGAATGACAGGAAGTGTCTACAAAAATGGTAAAACAACTTTTCGACATAACATTTCTCTCTCCCTCTCTCTCGCTCTATCTCCTTCTCTTCTGTTGTGTCTTTACATCCCAAACGACAACGACATGAAATATGTGGAGAGAGACGAGGAATGACCGTCAAATTTTTTTCCCCTTCTTCTCCTTCTCTCCTGACTTTTGAGACTCTCAAACGCCACTATTATAATGCAGTGAAAGTGTGGTTAACTAATGAGGTCCCCTAAATATTTGTGGTCTTTATTTGCCCACAAAGAAGCTATCTGTGAATTTTTTTTGTGTTCAGCCCTTTTTTTGGGAAGAGATCTGAACAATGGTAATTTGTCCATCTCTCTCTATCTCTCTCGTGTTGGCTCGTGTGAAGACACTTGATCGTGAGGTGAGATTTGACTTTCCTTCCAAAGACAGTCTATGCAGTGTACCTAATAAAATATATTAGTCTCAAACATATTACATCATGTCTCGCGTAGAGAGAGAGAGAGATTTTTTGCCAGTGTGTGTGTGTGTCTGTGTGTGGAGGTGACATTTACCATTTCAGAAAAACTGAATTCGTCCACTCTGATGCGCCCTTTCCAGGTTGACTCTCTATTTTTTTTGATGGAAGGAAATGTTTTAAGCTGATTAGACAATTTCGTTGGATAAGAAATAAAGGAGGCGGTCCGACACACATACACACTTCAAATGTCAAAAAAAACATTGACTTTCTCAAACTGACGAGGCTCTGCACACACACACGAACATAGACAGGAGAGGGAGAGAGAGAGAAGAAAGTCTGAGCTTTTGCCAATCAAGTTAATTTTTCTTGAATCATGGAACGTCGTCAAAGTCCCAGCGAGAGTAAACACAGAAAGTTTCAAGTCTCTCTCAAAACATTGACAAGGGTTCCCTGGAGACTTTCCGTTTTTTTCTCTAAGGCTCACCGTACAATGTCTACAACACTGAACAGGCAAAATGTCATCTTCTGTGTGCGTGTGTGCGTGTACAGCTTCTGTGTGGATGTAGAAACTCATCAGAAAAAAACATGTATTTTCAACCTCCATTTTTTTGATTGCCTCCCACTTTTTGAGAGTTTGTGATGCAAAATGATATTCTTTAAATTACTCTAATACTCCATTAAATTTTCAAACGTCCGTATATCCCATTGATCACTGGCGAATCACTGATAAATATGAACAACTGATAGTAAAGTTGTTTCGGAAAGTGTGGGGACAATTAAAATTTGATTTTATGAATTGTAATTTGTCGATGGTAAAAAAGGAGCTAGGGAAGGATGTGGATGATGGATAGGGTGAAGAAGAGGAGGAGGAGAGAAGGAAAGACGGTACATTACATAGTTGATTGAGGGACATTGGAGGGGGCACGCGCGGGCTGAAGTTGTAGCAAATCAGATTGGGAGAGCTGAGACCTCGTACAGGGACCGCCTTTGATCTTTTGCCGACTCTGTGAAAACCCCATTAAATAATCTCTCTCTCGCCGAAAACTCCCGAATCACAAATCGCTGTGTGTGTGTGTTTCTATCTTTCTGGTGTATGTAGTCTGATTGTACGGAGTAGTGCGTTGCTTCACTCTCTTTTGCTCTTCCTCGGTCCATCCATTCGTTTCCTTCGTCGACCTCGTCCCTGCCTTCGTTTCATTTTATTATTGCATTGCTCCGACTCCGTGTTCTATTTTGGCCCCATTAGACTATTTCTGCTAGCTCTCTCTCTCTGTCCTATACATCTATATTGTGTGTGTATGTATATGTTTGTCTAGTAAAGCCTTTTGTCTATCCCCCTTTCTCTACTGTCTTTCCCTATCAAACTCTCTCTGGTTTATATCGTACGGGTTAAAATACTTCGTCGTACATACAGCCTGGGTGTAAGTAAAGTGTAGGCTAGTCTAGTTTTATACATGTAGGGAAAGAGAGTGTGAGTGAGTTTCCATTTCAAAGGAAATTGCAAGCTGAAATTTTTCATGAAATTCGTGCGTGATTTAACTCATGGGGATTTAACGTTTTTAGTAGGACGGCGGCTCTTTTTTACTCTCAGAGACACAGACGGCCCTTCCTTGTTTAGTTTGAGAGTAGATTGGAATTGGAATCATTAAGCAGGAGCAGGACGAGACAAATATTTAAATTAAATGTATATTTGTCTCTCTCTACATCCCTTTTCCCTCTCTCTCTCTCTCCATCTCTCTCTCTCCTCTCTTTCTATGTACATCTCATAGACACACACAGGGACAGACTTATTATACAATGTTTAAATGTGGAGTTTGCATCCTTCCTCCCTCCTCTCTTCATCATCATCTTCTTGATGATCATGTCTGTCATGGAGAGAAGAGAGGAGGGGAGTGCATACAAATTATACACCTCTCCATCATATTATTTGCTTTCTCCCTCTCTCTCTTTCCTACTCTCTCTCTTCCTTCGTTTCCTTGATGAGACGGCAATCATTATTTCCAGCTTTTGTCCAACTCCATTAATGTCACAAAATCTTACTCTTTCTTCCCCCTCCATACATTTTATAGACCCTCCTGTCAATTTCAATTATTCATGTCAGTTCCCATTTTTTAGGCTCATGTGGAAATATTTTGAAAAATTCTTTTTTACTCTGCTCAATTTTTTAAAAATGAAGACTATTGTTCTAAAAAGACTTTATTTGGTTTGGGGGTGGATGCTAAGTTTTACTGATGGAGAAAAATGTAAGATTAAACAAGAGTCTAACTTGTTTTTGGTTGAAGAGGATAATTCACGGACTTTACTTGTCCACTTCAAATCTCTGTCTTTGTTATACAATGGCTGTGTTGTGTAGTGGAATGATGGAAGATGTTGTGTGTTCGTGGAGTCAAGAGGAGACCAATAGAGAAGGATAATTGGGATTCATGACTATTGTCCGGTAAGTGATGAAGCAGCTAATTTGAGGTCTACAAAAGAAAATCAAAATAAAATAGTAGGAGAGGAGGAGTTAATCATTCAGAAAGAAATGTTAGATAATGATATACTTCTCTCCCATTAAAACCCATGGTAAATGATTTTTTCCCCATGTATTTGAACAGTAGGCAGGCAGGCACTAGGCACAGTGGTTCAAATGAACCCATGGATGAGACCATTTAGCCGGAGTAAATGGAGGATACAGAGAAGGCTGAGAGAGGAAGGCCCTACTAAAGAGCATAATGACAGGACGGGGAGAAAAGTACTTTGAATTTTTTTTCCCTTCCTCAGTTTTTACTGGGCATTTAATAATGTGTCAGAATTACATGGGCTTCTCTGCGATTTAACTAGGGTACTATACACATACTGTGTAGACATACATGATGTATGATACATCCCATTAAATTGGAGGTATGTATTCATTTGTGAGGGCCCATGTACTTCCACACACACACTCACACAAATGTGTGTATGTCCTTTGGATTGGAACTTTTTCTATGGAAGTGTGTCTCTCACTGTCCTGTGTAAAAGGCACTGTAGAGAGTCCTGCTGATGAAGTGATCATATGAAGAGATTAGATGAGAGGTCCATAAAGGTGATGTTGAGTGCCCTTGCCTTTTGCAAAGAGGGAAAAAAGACAAAAAAAAATGTTCTAGAAGAGAACAAAAATTATTTCAGCTTTTTCCCTCTCTCCCCCTCTCTCTCTGTCTATTATCTGAACAATTTAGAGGAACAACAGTCGACATGGACTATGGATGCTGGCACACACACATCATGTACATTGTGTGTGTGTGTGTAGAGGGGAAATGGAAAAAAAGATAGACTATTTTCTCTCTCACAATAAGCTCCTGTCTACTCAAGCATTTTTGATGTAAAAGAGAGAGAGAGGAGAGAGAGGGGGTCATATCTGTGTCTCATCTAGAGTGTATTTTGATATACTTGTCTATTATTGGCTAGAGAGAGAGAGAGTGGATAGTCATCTGCAAATGTCAAACATAATCGAGCTCCACACAAATGATTTTCCAAAGAGGAGAAAGAGAGTCGGTCCCCCTATAAAGATCCCTATCTCTTCGGATGAAATATTATTGTCAAAGTGTGTGTGTGTGTGTGTCTTCCTTCCAATGGGTTCATCATGATCATCTGCTATTCGTGACTATTTACATGCACAAAATTATACGTACATTACAAACAACGGTCCTCCTAATTTCCCAGTACACACAAACACACACAGACGACACAATGGAGATTGTATGTATGTCAATTGGACCATTTTCCGATGGAGACATTTCAATGGATTTTTTGGGCTAAAATTTTTTGATGAGTTTAAGTCCTCCTGAGTATATAGGGTCCTCTGTCTCTGTACCTTATAACAGTTTTTTTCTCTCTTTATGTTGTGTTCGTGGATAGTGGCCTATATTTTATTTACATCAAGTTTGTCTCCTGCTTTCTGATTAACCAGATTAATCCAATGAGAATGAAGTGGAGTAATGAAGCTGTGTGTGCTACTGTGTCTCTAAAAGAGTCTCTTTCACATCCACAACACACACATATAAAGAGAGACTGGATTGTCAAAGGAAGAAAGAAATGGCCATGTGTGTGAGCAACAGCTCCCATTGATTCCCCGTGTGTACTCTCCGTGTTTGTGTGTGTTGAGTGTGTAGGTACAAAAACGTAAATGGAGGTTCATCTCCTTACATTTGTACATGTGTGGACGGAGAAAGAGAGGGAGGGTGTGTGTGCGTGTGTAAGTATGAATGAATTATTAGATGGAGAGTGGAGTCACATCCTTTGAACGGAGAGTGTGGGGCTACACAGAGTTTATTAGGAAGAAAGGATGTTTTGGAGGTGGAGGAGGAGACGGGTCTTATCAGGTCACTATCATGACAGCTGCGACTGACTGACTGTGACATCAACATTTTACGTCCGTCTCTCTCCACACAGAGTTGAGTCTGACCATTTTGAACGTAACCTACACACTCTGGATGATTGTCCGTTTGTGCAAATGTAATCTTTGTCCTATCACACACACAGAGAGAAAGAGAGACACACGGCAACGGCAACTTTACCATTTAATTTAATTGAGCTTCCTAAAGAGAGTCATTCTCCAAACGACAACAACAACAATATCACCAATCACCATGGACAAAAGGAAGCCATTGTCCATTAAACATGTAAATGTGAGTGTGTGTTTGTATTGATTTTTAACTCTAATCAACAATTGATGAGGGCCATCAAAAGGCGTGTACACGCATTCTGAGGAATTTATTTAGTTTTTTTTCCAAATATTTCTTCCTATCTGATTTTGACTCAATCGAAATGGAGGAAAACTACAAAGGAATTTTTATGCATGTGTGTGCAGAATTGTAATGATTTTCAAATGACATTGTCATTTTTCCCTACCAGAATCACACACACACACAATTTGACGGTGATGGACGTTATGATTGTGAAAAAAGAGAGTGGAGAGGGAGAAGAGGGATCAAAAAATATATTTGTGTGTGTGTGTGCTCTGGAAGTGACGACTGTTTTTGAAGTCTATCAAGGTTGAAAGATTGACTCTTGCTGCGACCAAAGGGAAAAACAGAAAAAAAGTTGAATAGAAAAACAAAGAAAAGGGAGGGGGAAGAGAATTTTCCGAATTTTGATGGAAGTCAACGAGTCTCATACAAATGACGTTCTTGCCTTAGTACACAAACCATGATTTTGAGTTAGCATAAACCTGTTTCCTTTTTGGCGTCATTTCCCCTCTTCCTCCTCCTCCGTGTGTCAATCGACGGAGGAGGGGAACAGCTGCGTATGAATTCCCAATACATTTGTTGTAAGAATATCTGGATATTCTCATTCCACTTTGAGATGGAGATGTAAATGTGGAAAAAGAATCCTCAACATTCGTCAAAATGAGGAATACACAAAATTTTTGAAGGAAGGCTGAGGTGAAAGGGGGAAGGAAGGAAAACAAAAACTTGTACAAAGAGAGAAAGTGAAACAGAGTGAAAATAAGTTTTTCTCTCTCTTCTTTCTCTGTACAGCAAAAAGGGGAAAAATGTGATTAATATGCTACATATTATATTACACATGCAGATTTCCTTTGGCAGCCAGAATAAATGGAAAAAGAGAGTACACACACAAATAGAGAATACGTGGAAGTATGGGAGAGACACGTAACAAGTACACACTACAAGCACCTCACGCATTCACTTGGTGAGATGATAGAGAGAGGGTGAAGCATTTTCTTGTGTGTGAAAAGAGAGAGAGAGTTCTCCATTGCAGTTTCTATGTGTGTGTGTGTGGCTGTTGCTGACTGGGAAAAACCGATAAGGCCTTATCTGCACGCTCTATTGAGCAGAAAATGTTGATGAAACATAGACAAGCTTGTCAAATGCACGAGGACACCTCAAAACGAAAACTGAGAGGAGTAACCAGAGAAAAAAAAGAAGAACAAAAAGAATTGTTCTCTTGAAAACTTATACTCTATCTCTATTGCTATTACTATTACAAAGTATTACAATATAAAAATATGAAGAAAGTGGAGGAAGAAGAGAGGGGCATAAGAAATGAGGAGAAAGAGTTATTTTCCTCTATTGCATACACTTTTGTGTGAGCCTGACGCAAGTCTCTCTCTCTGTATTATTTTTTGCAGTCGGAGCATGTGAAATGTATCAAATCCGTCCACAATTCTTGTCAACCTGAATATTTTGAATTAGATCCCTTTCCCCTAGAGAAAGAGAGAGGTTATGAATTGAAATAGTGCATGATATGCAAAAAAAATAGCGACATTTCTCCATGTTCCCCTCCTCCTCCTCGAACATTGTTTCCATGTTTGCATTACGAGCCGTGCATGTAACATAATTTTTTTGTATCAAGATTTTTGTCGTCAGACTTTTGCAATTATAAGGATGATGGATGATAATTGGAGCTCCATGGAGCCCCGAACCTTGATTGAAATGTGCTGATGAGGAGGAGTGAGTGTTATGCAGAAGCAGAACAAAACTGTGTGTGTGTGTAATAGTATCGTCATTCTTGTGTATTTTAACTTGAAAATACACACACTCTCCTCACAAATATAACTGCATTTGTGTACTGCAGACGACGAGAGAGAGAGAGAGAGAGAGTCGGTGGGATGATGATTTTTTGAAATTATTGCCCACAGTCATGTTTTATTGAGCTTGTATTGAGTACGCTTGACTGGAGCTTGCTTTGATTCATTCAAACTGACTGCTCAGTTCCTGGGGCTCCGCTCTGTCCTCCTTCTTTCTCTCTCTCGTCGTCAAGTGTGTGTGTGTGTGGCTGTGTGCCGAGACATCTCATCTACTTGAACGTCTCGTGTATGTTCTTGACTTCACAAAAAAATGAGCGGAATAAAATGAACGAGAGAGAATTTTCCTCGAAAAATTCGTGTCTGCATAGAGAGAGAGAGCGCACAATATTAAAGTGAAGAAATTTGTGTGTGGAGAAAATATAGAAATTGTGAGCTGTGCACAGCTTAATGCGATCTATAATGCACTCAACAAGGAGAACTCCACTCCATAAAGCATTCGACCGTACAGGAATAGAGATCCAAATCCTTGGCGTAAACCCTCCTCCTCCCTCATCAACTGAGAAGAGAGGAGGTTGCATGGTTCTACACTAATATACTAGTACTATAAGGGAGAGTATGTTGTAGTAGGGGATATAAATTTATATCACATTATACGCACTACAATGCCATGTGGATGTATGAGCGTACAGCTTGGAAATATTTTGGAGAGATGTAGATGTATTACCGACGAGAATGATGGAGAGGATAGGGGTAGTCCGTGGTAAATTCAAATGGATCAACTGAATTATCCGAAAAATGTGAGTTGAGCTCCCTCGTGTATCACGAGAGAGAAGGAAGAAGAATGGGGAGGATTTTTTCTCTCTCCATTTTTTTGGCAACGGAAAAAATTGAAAAGTTAAACCAGGAGAGAATTCCCTACTTAAATGATGATGATGTGCTGAAGAGAGAGAAAAGGGGAGTGGAGGTCCCCATTTTTTCTGCTGAATTTTCTCTTTCCCAGCTCAAGTGAATAATTTGATGCCAATTACCATGAATACATGTACTACATAGGATGGCGGAGAGAGAGTGAAGGAAGAGAAGTGAATTTTTTGTACAGAAACTATACAACGACTTGTCTTTCAATTTTATATATTTTAATGTATGAAGGAAAGAGTGCAAGCGTAGCAATTCCAACGCAATGGAAAAGAGATGAGGAGGAGAATTCCATGGAGACAACTGGAAATTAGTATTAGTGCCTATAAGTCATTTTAGCTACGTTCATATTAGTCCCACCTTTTCTATTCCTTTCCTGCGGAATACAGGGTTCGCTTGTACGTGGACAAATATAGGAGGAAATTCAGAGTTAAATATTGATTCGTGTACACTCCATAGCTACTAGTGTAGCACTGGATGGCTCTGAAGGATTCATGTAAATTGAACTCTGTGTGTGAATATTTCAAAATGCAAATTCATTTTCTTTTTCTTGTCTCAAAAATTTGTGAATATCTCTCTCTCCTCTCTCTCAGATTATTGATGAGGAGAGAATATGAAAATTTCGGAAAATGTTGACAAGGTGTGTGCGTGTGTCTGCTCTCTTTATCCAAGGATTGCGTTAGTACGGGGCGAGTATTGTGTAAACGTGCTTCATCATCCTTCTGCATTACATATGGATGGATGAGGACTATGAAAGATGTAGGATGATGATGAGAGACAGGAGGCGTACTTGTAATAAGACACACACACACACATCCAACTCACATGAAGAAACGCCTTCTCGACGAGTAATTAGACCTTCAAGACTAATTAGTTATTCATTCACTGCTCGCTGGCAAGGAACGACAGAGACAGAAGAGAGGGAGATCCTCTACAAATTCTACAATATAGACCTTCTTTCTCACTAGCCCCACTCCATTATAAATGAGAGAGAGAGTGTGTGTGTGTTTTGGACATGGATGCATGAAAAGAGAGAGAGATTTCCTAGCGTCTTCTTCATGGGTTGAAAGTTACGTCGGGAGGGTGAAAAGTCTGACGCACATCATCATCGTTCCAAAACTTTATTATTTGTACTCGTATTTATACATCAAAAAAAGAATGGCGGATATTTGCTTTATTAAAAGACCGTTTGTCGGTTGTAGGATATATCCAAAAAGTACGGGAAAATGAGGGAGAAGATAGAGGGAGAAGAAAAGTTTAAAGCCAGTGGTGTCAGTTCATCAGTTGACATTTTTTTCAAAAAAAATAATGAATAGATTTTCCAAAACACTTGTCGTCCCTCCGTTTGTCTTTAGTTGCTGTAACACTGAAAATGTTTGGGAGAACATGAAGAGAAGATGTACTACAATCTCCGTCCATTTTGTCTGTCATAAGTCTGTTGAAATTGTGTATTGTATGTACAGCACAGGGATGTAAGATCCTAATGGATGTTCATGTTAAAAGTTTGATATAGGGAGAGTGTTTGTGCATACATTTTTTTGGAGGGGATGTTTTTTTGAGGAAGCTGAGGAGTATTAAAATTTATTTATTTCATTTTTTAATTTCATGTTCTTATCTCTATCTCTTCTACGTAGTACGTGCATCTGTGCTTGTGTGTGTGTGTGTTTGTAATTTGATGCAGTGACTTGATGCAAAAAAGCACAACGGCTGTTGATTACGACAAGACGACTCTGTCTCTGGAAAACTTTGTCTTCTCCTCCTCCTCCTCTCTCTCCTCTCTCTCTCTCTCTTTGTCCCCACTTATGATAACAATAATGAAGGAGATGAGGAGGAGGAAAAACCGGAAAGTCAGGCTGGAGAATGGGTTGACAGGTGACTCCTTGAGGGATTATTTCTTCTCTTCTCCTCTCTCCTCATCCCCGTGTTTTGTTGTTTTAAAACAAAGTTTTTGACTTATCCTACAAGGACTATGACTGAAGTCCTCCTCCCTCCCCCTTCCTCCAAGATCTTTGAGTGTTCATCATCATCCTCCATGCAGGATTTGCTGGTTGCTGCTTAATTAATTATTAGTACAACTACTTACCATTCCTTATCCCCTCATCTGTTGTAATGTAAAAGCTTTGTAATTATTCCAAGGAACACATGAGTCATCATGCTCCTCAACTACATGTATAGTGTGTGAAATCCATACTCACCTCCGCACGTCACAAACAATTCCAATTCCCCCTCTACTATGATAAGTAATATGAAGAGATGAGCATTTGAAAAAGTGGAATATTAATTTTTTGACTTGTTTTTGTGATTTGACAGACAAAGTTGGGACTGGGTGCACCGTTCTTCTGTAATGGAGTTGAGTTGAGTCAACCTCCGCCAGCTCACATGGGCATTCCTCCTTACCATCACCTGGACCCTACCAAAGCCGTTCACGGTAAGATTATCCCCCCTCATGCTCTCTTGTTAATCATCTCCGATTGTGTTCTCCCTCCCGTCTTTCTAATCTACTCTATTACACTGCACTTTTCTTGTGTGTGTGTGTGCGGATTATCAATCCATTTTGTGAATTGATATTAGATTTTACACCCACCTTCTCCTCCTCCCTCTCCGTTCTGATGACGAGGGAGCGTCCCTCTCTCCTCTTTTTCTGTTGTCATTTCCCATGCTCAAAAATTTATGTTGTACATGTTACAGTCATAGCATAGCATTGTGTATAAATCAATTATCAAGAAAATTCTCATTGTGTCTGGACGACTCGGAAGCTGTTGGTGTTCCCATGAATATTACACTTACACACACAGTCAGTCAGAATGGAATACTTCTAATGAAAGGCTCCTCCTGGCTGTGCCCCGTTGACTCTCCATGAACGAAAATCATAATAAATAATTAGAAAGAGAGCAGAGTAGTCTTATGCTAAGCAGAAAATGGTAGGGAGATTCTACAGTGTAATGCAAAAAATGATGTGAAGAGAAAAAAATGGGGTTGCAAGTGTTAAGCCTCCCACTCTGCAAAAAAAACTACTATTGCACTATAATGGTGTCATTTTTGGGAGGCGAGAGCCAATGACAAGAAAGAGAGAGAGAATAAAAAATGGATAGTCTGTTGCTTATTGTTGTGAAAACTGTGTGTGTGTGCATTAGGGGGTAGCTTTTTAGGAAATATCATAAAATATGCACTCTGTGTGTGTGTCTGCGAAATTTACAGAGACTGACTGTGTGTGTGTGTGTGTACAGAATGGTTTTAAATGGGAGCATTTTGCTCGTGTTTGAACCCCTCTTTTCTCTCTCCCTCTCTTCTCTCTCCCTCTCTCCTCGTTGGATATTTTTGTGTTGAACTGCTTTGACTTTTTTTTTTTAAAAAATGAGATGGTGTGTGTAGATGATGAATTGTCCATGTTCAGTTGACACAAATGGTCACTTGGTTTATTTATACGTAAAATGTTGCTTACTTTGTGTGTGCGTACACTGTGTGTGTATTTGAGAGGGAGGGAGGGAGAGAGGGGTATCGAATGTGAGTTTGAGAATAAGAAAATGCTGCCACGTAGATGGATGACAATGACAATTGGGCTCATTGGTTTTTTTTCTTGTGTGTGTGTGTGTGTCGTGTGTAACGTGACAAATATGACGTCCTGCGGGGGTCATTTGATCCTTGGAAAGCCAGTAGGAGAGCCCATGTAGGGAGCAAAATATTTTACCATGTAGTTTACCACGTAGAATGTAGAAGAAGAAGAAGGAGAGGGAGGGGAAAAAAAGAGAGAAAAATACACGAGTTGAGAACTCAGTATGGGGCAAGGCGATTCATCTTTCTATGTTTAGTGCCTCCAACATCATTTTATATCCCCTCCCCTCCCCCTCTCTCATACACACACATTATGTATACACCTTTGCACACACACATCCCAGAACGAGAGAGAGAGAGAGTGACAGGGGGAGTATGTATGTAGACACACAGTTTTTGCTACGACTTGCCAGTGTCCTGTATTTTCTGACGATACGACTATCTTTTGCTAGTCCAAAAAATACAGTTCTTGTCCCCTCGTCTTCAAAGAGAGAGAGAGGACTTTTGATTCCTTATTCCACATTGTAGTCCATGGACTTTTTTGAATCATGTTTTGAGAGAAGGAGAGGAGGAGGGAGGGAATGGAAATCCAAAACTGTCCTATGGATTTTTAAGTAGGCTTGTCTATTATGTACGACTCAACACATCCGTCATCCTCCTACTCTTTCCAGCAGGGAAAAAATAGTAGAAACGTTCCGTGAACCTCTTACCATTTTCCCTTTATTTCTGTGTGCGTGTGTGTAGGAGAGGATATGGTGATTTACATACATCTCATATATGTGTGTGTGTGATACACGTTCTACAATAGGACTGGTCCCTACAGTCTATCACTGGTTCGCTGCTACAAAAACAAGGAATGTCAGGGAGCTATTCTTTTTCTAGTTGTTGTGTTGTGTCTGTGTGAAATAAAAAAGAGTGAGAAAAATCCATATATAGTTGTCTTTACATAATATTTTATACGCGATCGCACTCACACACACATGCAGAGAGAGAGGGGGAGAGAATGTGGAAGATGGACAAGGATGATGTATAATCTTGTAAATTCCGCTCCATTCTTGGACACAGTGTGTGTGTGTGTGTGTTTAGGTATGGACTACTACTAGTGTTACACCAACAACTACCGAACTTTTTTCCCTTTGTGTACTTTGTTGTTCGGTCCGTCGATCGGTGTCTTCTTCTTTTGTGTGTGGATGTGTGTGCGTGTGTGACTGGACACGGAAGGTGCTACTATTTTCTATACGTGACAATACTTACACAATACAATAAATATTTTACGTGAAAGGTGAATCGTAGTCTTCATCTCCATCGTATATTAAGAGACTAATGGATGGACATTTATTTATTGTGTACAACCATAGTGGGGAATTTTATTAGATTTTCCTCCTTTTTTCCCTTCTACTTTTTTTCTATTTTATTTTTTGACAATGTACAATGTACACACAAAGAGGAGGGACACACGCACGAGGACACAATAGGGGAAAAATTACTATCATCAATTTACGTGGGATTTATGCGTGTAATATTTTGATAAAAAAAAGTCAGACTGTATTGGACAGGGAGGGAGAGGGTGTGTGTGTGTAGGATTTTTGGGATGAGTTTGTACTATTCCTTCTTTTTCTCTCACTGTCTCTGTTGGTGGAGGAAAAGGGAAATATGCTGAAAGCGTATTTTATACAGAGTGTACATACGTACGGAGAAAGAGGAATGAGAAGAAAGTACAAGTCGGGGACTTGTAAAAGAGTGAGAGTGCCCTTTCTCCCTGTTTTTCTGTCTGCCGTTTTTGGTAGAGAGTAAGAAAGGAACGTGGAGACGTGACGTGCCAAACTTGAGCAAACGTGAAATTAATGAGATGAAACGGAAAGAGAAAAAGAGGAAAAGCCCTTTCCAAACGAGACTCCCAAAACTCTTTTTTTCACTCCCTCTCTCTCTTTTTCTCTCTAAATTACAATGCAAGTGAGAGTGAGAGTTGTTCATTTATTATTTTGTCGTTTAAAATACGGCAAGTTTGTTTCCACACTCAAATTTCAACTCAGATTTCACACTCTTTGAGCTCTTTTATCTCTCTCTCTCTCTCTCCTTGTCTCTTGGTCTATTTTTCAACTTTGTCTCCTCCTCCTTCTCTTCTCTGTATTTACAAATTTAATTTGTGTTTGAGCACCACACACACACACAAACAATTTGAAATTTTCAAGTCATCAAGTGTGTGACTCCAGCTTGTTCACATTTATGTAAATGAGAATTTGAGGAGAGACAATTTAAAAATAACAATCCTCCTCTTCCTCATTATATCACACACTATACAGTATGTACTGCCATATTATAAACTTGGTAGTGTCATCTCATCGATATTTCAACGAGATTTGGTGTCACTGACTAAAGTTGTGAAAAATAATTCAAATTATCGACGGAATGAGAGAGAGCGAAGGAGGGACTATAGGAATTTAATTATTCTTCAAATTATTTGATTAAAGTAATCTGACACTCTGTGAATTTTGAGACACCTTCGTCTTTATTTTGCCCTTTCTCATAGACACACTCATAAAGAGAAAGAGAGAGTTGAGGGTTGAGGTGTCACAAGACAAATTTATTGGAGTATGAAGTTTAATTAGATTTTCTTCTATTTACACCCTATCTCAGTCTGGAGAGAAAGAGAGAGGCACACACACAGCCCACTCTGCTCTCTCTCCATTTTGAACAGGACAATTTGATTGGAGTCACCATTATCAGCACATAAAATAATTGGAGTTGCTCCATTAACGCCCAGGAAAATGGTGTGTGTGTGTGGTAAGGTAGTTGTGAGTCAAATTTCACGAGTTGACACTCTCTAGACATTTTACATCATGGCTATTGATATTATTAGTTGCCTCCCATAGAAAGTTTGAAGTCTGTCTTTCATCGCCCATGTCTACAAGGAGGGGAGACTGAACCAAGAAACATAGACTTGGGTGTGTTTGTGTGCGTGTGCGTGTTGAGTGTCTTCCAAAGTTTGTTCAAGTTTTTGCAGGGGGAAAGAGTGCTCACTCTCTTTCTCTTGTTGATGTGATCAAAATAAATGAAAAGATGAGAGACGGGATGTGTGAGACAAACTCTGGAGATGCGATAAAGACACACACACACTCTCTCTCTGCTGGATGTGTGTAGTATGGATGTCTCAGAGAGAGAGGGGGGCATAAACGTTACCACGTCTTTCCCCAAGAATACAAGAGCCTGTCGACGCGCCGTCATTTATATTGTGTGTGTGTGTGTGGTAGGGAGTAGTGTTCTCGGCACTGGGAGGAGAAGGAAGTGGAGGAGATCCGAGTGGAGTAGAGCAATGTGATAATTAAAACCGTAGTAAAGTTTGATCATTATTAGTCTTGATTAAATTCTAGTCTTGGAGCTTGGCGGGAGCTCTTTGATCTTGGACTCATTTCCTGATCTCATGATTCACAGATCGAATTACCTTCAGCTTCATTCCGTCACTCTCTCCCTCTCCCCTCTCCCTCTTTCCTCATTTTCCTTTTTTAATCTTGAAAGATTTTGTGGAGGGAGAAAGAGAGAGGGAACATGGCAATTGCCCTTAAAAACCCGCCTTTCCTCCCCTCCTGTATTTTGAGAGGGAGGGAGAGAGAGAGAAAGACGGACGATGTGAAGCTTTGGGCACATTCATGATTAATCCTTCAGTTAAGTTTCAAACAAAAAAAACTAATTTCCCCACCCACTTTCTCTTTCTCTCTCATTTATTCAAAGTGTATAACAAGACACATTTACAAAATACACAATTTGCCATTTGCTTAAAGCAGGCAGGAGAGAGAGGAGAGAGAGAAAAAACTGGATTCTCTCCGAGGGAGATGAAAATCGAAACATTTTTTTGTCGGCAGTACTCCAAACATACACGCACACACACACTTGGGTAGAGAGGAGAGACATTTTTTTCAAGGAGTTTTGTCCATTATTGTGAAGGAAGAGAGACGCTAGGAGGAGGAGGAGGAGTACATAATAATGTGTAAAGAGAAAAGGTAATGCAATATTGCTCACGGCGGGTGGGTAGTTTTGGTGACACACCAGTCATTAGTCCACCCCCTCCTCTTTTATTCCTATTAGTCTCTATTAGGTAACTTCAGAACACACACTCCCTGTGTCCCTTTTACTTTTAATATATGGTATTTAGGCCGACTGTTTGGATTAACAACCAACCAAGGAGGAGAGAGAGAGAGAGAAAGAGGGGGAAAAGTATGATGTTTAGCGAAACAAAAGACCATCGTCAATGTGCAGTGTGTGCCTATATGTGTGTGTGTGTTGTGTGACCACCTTATGTTCAGGAAATAAAGGCTAAAAGTGGAAATCCACATGATTACCAATATGAGGCAATACTTTGTATGTGTGTGTGTTAAGTACATGTGTAATCCATCATCGTACTTATTTGGGAACACACACACACATACCTGCTTGTAAGGTCTGCACTTGACATCGACATCCATGATGTGACGTCATATTTTTTTTGGTAGCTCTTCGTCTCTGAGTGAAGGTGAGATGATGACAATTTGAGAGAAATTTGTAATAACTAAGGACATTCACAGAGAGAGAGTGTGTGTGTGTGTGGTTTGGCATTGATCTACATGCCCTTTCTCCTCTCTCTCTTATTAGCCTCATCATGAGAGAGTCACACTCTCAGTCTGTGACATTCTATCGATCTGGCCACTTTGACACCACTGTCCACCACCATCCAATCCCTAATGCCTATTATTAGTCCCTCTCTAATAAGGACACGAGTGCGAAGTAACTGCACTCCTTTTTCGAGGGTGTGTCGTAGGTAGTCTTTATTGGACGTGTATGAATGTATGCTGTGATAAATTTTACCCATCAAGAGAGAACCCAGAGTAGTAATAACTATGACTAACATTTGTAATAATAAATTATTACTTTTTTCATCATATTGACCATCGACCGACTCTCTCTATCTCTATCTCTACCTTACCAAAGGCTAAAACCCAAAATTTCGACAATAGTCTCCCTCTCTCTCTTACACAGTACTATGAAAAGCAACATCAAGTTGACCCTTCCCATTTCTCTCTCTCTCTCTCTCTTTATATAAAGTTGAGGACAGCCAATGAAATGACAAGAAAAAAAGTATTTTTATAACTTTGTACCGTACTCTTTCTCTCTCTCTCTCTCTTTCTCGGTGAGTGTTTGTGTGTGGGGGAGTTGGAGAAAGGGCATTAGGATGAGAGACGGACAAAAAAATGCGAGGGCAGAGAAATGAAAGTCAGAAAGTAGAGTTTCTCATCTCAACTCCAACTTGCCTGTGTTTCTTTCGGCTCTTACCGAGTATAATAGGATTTTCTCTGAATTACGACGAGTCTCTCTCTCCGTCTCCGACTCAATTCAATTGAACGAGTAGGAGAAGACAAGAACGGACTTTTATCAAGGAAGGAATCAATGTACTGCCTCTCTTCTTCTTCTACCCTTGTACGTAGGAACCCACGTAGATGGTATAAACAACGTATGATACAATCTATCTGTCTATAAAAAAGAGGTATGTACACATGGAAGACATTTTTCGTTGGAAATTGACATTGCTGTATTTTCTTTCTCCTTTCTCTCTTGACCTCACAAACCTATTCTCCTCTCTTTTTTCTCTCTCATGTTCTATTGTCAGGGATTAGTATTGTCCAACATGGACTTTCACTGACAAACAAATAGAATGAGAGAGTGAAACAGCGAAAATAGAAAAGACATTGGAGGTGCTAACAAATTTTTGATCAACTACCCTCGAAAAATCAATGAGAAACTTTAGCCTCTCTCTACCCGTTTCCTCAGAAAATTGGGAAAAAAATTGTCAAATCTTCTCTCAGAAATCCGAACTCGGCTCCACGTGGCACTCACCCACTGTCTTAGCACACACACACGCACAAACACTCATCTACTCGGTAACTGAAGTGCGTCTGGATGGAGAAGGAAGTGGATTTGTAAAATGTCAAGGTGCTTGTGGGTGTGGGTTTTTAATGTGTGGAATTAATACACAAGTAGTGTTTCTCAAAACACAACTATTACTTTTTAGAGGAGAGAAAGTGCAATATTCCTTGATTAGTTATTACGAAAAAAAAGTAAAGTTGATGAGAAAGTATAATATGCCCTGAAGACATTTTGTTATCTTCAGTATTTTCCTAAGAGAAGATTTTTCATCCAGAAGGTTTTGAGAAATAAGAATCAATTTTGACTTGGAGAATGTAACTCGAGGATGAGAATGTGAGTTGAAAAAGAGAAGAAGATTATAAGCTGAGGTTAAAAGTAAAGTTTAAAAGTTTTTTATTATCCCTCGAAAAAAAGAGAGGATTTTCAAAAAAAAATTCTACTTCCTTCTGATTACCTTGAAGGGGAAAGAAGATGATCATTCCTTTATTACGGCTTCAACATTTTGCGAAGAAGTGTGAATGTGTGTGTGTGTGTGTGTGTGGAAGTCGTTCTGTCACATGCGTTGTTTTCCCTGGAGACAAGTTAACTTTACTTGACTGTGCATACCATCTCCACCATCTCCTCTTCTTCTTCTTCTTCTTCTTCCTCCTCCACACTCGGCTAGTGAGAAAATAAAAAGAAGGATGGGAGTCAGAGACCCAACCTCTCAATCTCTTTTTTTCTTCTTGTTCTCTCACTTGTACATTTACCACAGTTGTACATCAATACGTGTGTGTGTACACACACATATATTGAATTTGAATGGATGAGGCTGGATCCAGATTTCCGTGTAATGATGAAACTACATCCTAGCCTCAATGAGAAGAGAGAGGAAGAGGAATTCTTTTACATGTACAAAAACACACACGCACACACACGGCACATGGGAGATTGAGAGCATTTTCGAGATAGGTCTGACACTCGCGTTGACATATCCTGATAAGATATATCTTCATTGCACTTCCCTCCCAGTCTCATTTCTTTCAACTCCAACGAATATGGAATACAAGTTGTATCATACAACCTGGTTAATACACAAGTAGGTATGTAGAGTGCCTCTCAACACCAAAAATGATGGTCCTTGTAATTTTGTAGAGTAGCAGTAGTTCCCAACATGTATCCTCATCTCGGAAGAAAATACCTTGGACAACTTTATATAAAGTGTAGGCTGTACTCGTTTTTTGGAATTCTCTTAGTCGATGCAGTAATTATGAGCAAAGTATGTACGAACGTGTGTGACGACATGTACTACATATTGTATTTATTCTTGAGGGACATAGTCTATACTCTACTTGTATCCATTCTTCTTCCCATCCCTCGTCATCGTCACTGCTGGATGAGTCTCAGGAATGCCTTCTCCAAAAGATCCATCTCACACTCTGTCTGTGGATGTACTTAACAATCTCAACCTGACATACCAGAGCAACGTGTTCGAATTTGCTTGAACGTCAAACCTCCTCCTCCCTCCCTCATGCTTGAAACTGCTAATTGGCTATTTATATTGAAATTCTTAACTGTCTTCTTTCATTCACCTATGACTTGTAAGTCACAAGTTGTGACGACCAACTGCAGTGTGTGTGAGAGAGAGTTTCGAGGTGAATTTTATTAGGATGGGAGAGAGGTTAAATTGGAAATTTGCATTGTTCTTGAGTTTTATCAAGTATAAAAAAGTGTACCATTGTAATTTTTCATATCATGTTGTTTGTTTGGGAGGGGAATTGGAAGTGATGAAGATGGAACTATACCTCTGGCCAAATTATCTCAGACTTGCTCATTATTCTCCTCCTCCTCTTCTTGTTTTAGTAATCATTGCTATGATAAAATGATGTTTCTTGGGTTGGAAAAACAGGTGTAATTGAATTCTGACGTCTACTGTCAAGGTAGCAAAAAGTAATGTAGAGTGAGATTCTAGTAAATTGAAAATTTTAAATGGAGATTATTAAAATATTTAAAAGAAGGGTGAGTTGAAAAATAGACAGACCAAATTGAAATACTGTCTACTACTACTTCACTTCTGTTTGCAATTATATTATTAATAAATTTGGACGCTGTCTGCTACAGGCTGATGTATTTCCACTTTAACAGTCATTTTGATATGAAAGGGAAAATGTGCAGCATAAATTATCGTTTTCATTTACAATTGTTTGAGAAAAACTTTTTTAATGCTCACAATTATTCTAAAATTGACCTCTACGTTTAGTACAAAAAGAGGGAACAAAATTTGAACATTTGTCAGCTGCATGCAGTAGTTTGTAAAATGTGCTTGAATAGCCTTGTCATCCCGATTCGGGACTACTCTGTGTTGAAAGAAAGATAAAGAAAAGGAAGGTTGTGCCCGAATGTGAAAGAAAACGAAAATAATTCCAGAGTTTGAATGAGAAGAATCTCATTTTTGCTTGGCTGAGTCTCAATTGCCGATGATCATCATCCAACTCTGTATTCTTGTATATATATGGAAAAGTCTCCCTCTTTTCTTTCTCTCCTCATCATTATCATGCTCGGTGAATACGCAATGCACAAAATTGCGTGTGTGTACATACTCACCCAGTATTTTATTTACTAAACACACAGACTTCATTTTCTTGTCGTTTTTTTCTCTACACTCCGAAGAGAAAGGAGGGGGAAAGTGGAGAAAGATCTCTTTTCTATTTTTCTAACATTTTTTCAAAATAGTCAGAAGAAATATCAATCCTGCATCCAAATTTGCACTTTTACATATTTTTTCGTACTTAATTCAGTCTGTCTAATTCTGCTTACTAAAATTCAGCCACTAATTGTCCTTCCTTACAAAAATGTATTTTAAAATTTGCACTGTGTGTGGAATGTGGATCATAAGAAAACTGGGATGTTGGAATAAATTATGGGAGGAGGGGGTAATTATGAAAAGATGGAATGGATTCGAATGATTGTGTTTACACACAATATTTATAGGTCGAGAGGGAGGGAGGGAGAGGGATATCAAGTCAAATATTATGAGAAGGAGAGAGAGAGAGAGAGAGAATAAATTGTGCATATAATGTCTTTATGTGTTTTGCTAACGGAGTGTGTGTCATATCCTCAATCTTGAAAGAATTCTTGGCCCGACTCCAAAGGAAGAGAAAGAGGAGGTAGAGTAATATTCTGTTATAATATTTTGTTTGGAGAATGTAAAAAAAGGAGAGAGGAACAATTGTAAATGACCCAGTTTAGTCTCACTTTAGACTTGACTGTAATGGATGTCGACGCGTGAGGGGTTTGGCAATAATGTTGAAGCTATTGGTTTAAGTGATCCTTTATAGCCGGGCCAAGGAATAATAATATTCAAAAATTGAATTAATGCAGTGTGTGTGTGTGGATGCACTTGTCTACAATGTAATGATCTACCTCCTCCTCCTTTTTTCCTTGAGGGTTCTTCCGAGTCAGAGGAGTCAGTGTGTGTGTGTCTATTATGAAGAGAGGCAGTGAAAGCTATTAAGGAAAATACGCGTGCCTCAACCAATGCCAGAGTAATACAACACACAGTCATCACTGTAATGTAAAAGTACATTTAGGATTAGAGTGCTGTTAATGTTTATGTTTATGATTATGGTTATATTCCGTGGCTGGGCTGTCGCTGTGTGTGTGTGTGGAGGGAGGAAGAGAGAGAGAGAGATCCGTGTGTTGTGTATGTGTTGAAATCATCCTCTTCAAAAAGTTTTTTGCTGTTAAAGTGTCTTTTTTCAAGTGTCTCTCTCTCTCTTGTACCTACATGGATGATGATAATATTATACGGGGATATGATGATGACTGATATGAGGATGCAAATTGATATTGTACTCTTCTTCCCTCTTTCTCCCTTCCCTTCCCTCTCATTTCAATTTCTACATTCTCAACTCCATTATTTGTATCAATTCCCCGTAATTTACTACACATGCAAGTAAATTGTGTGTGTGTTGGTGTGGAATGACATGTAAAATATAAATATGAGTCGTTTTACTCACACTACTAATCCACTTCCCTGTAAAATACAAGTGTGAATTCAGAGAAAATAATGAGTGTACACAATATTTAGGAAGATTATGAGAATGTGTGTGGGGATTCGGAAATAATATTTAGAAAAAAAATGATGTTCTAAAATTTTATTTCATTTTGATTGATTTGCAGGTTTGTCCCGGTCACCAATGTACCCATTTGGCAGTCAATATCCTTATGCTGTCTTACCAGAAGTCTCTCAACAAGTCGCTTCATGGTATGTACAAACAAATTTATTCTTTACTTAAAAATTATTACAAAATATTTTTATGAGTTCCATCCTCTTTCTTTCTTTCTCTCTCTCTCTCTTCGGCCCACACAACCCAAAGTGGTGCTACTCTCTTTTTGTTGTTGTTGACGAGGCAGAGAGAGAGAGAGAAAGGTAGAAGAAAATAATGAGGGTAATTTTGGGACATGATAGTCCATGCATGAACACAATACACAGGAATAAATGCTGGTTGTTGTGTAGTTAGTGTGTATTCAATAACAGCCAAAAGCGCGATTAACTTTCTCGGTTGTTTTGGGGGAACCGTCACCTTTATATTATTATCTAGTACATTCACTACTACTACACGTAGTAGCAGTGGAGTCATCCTCAAGTTGTTGTTGTTCCTGTTTTTTTCTGTTTTGAAAATAGCTAGAAATAAATATTTTTACGTACGAAAGAGAAAGATAGAAGAGTAGGGGAGAAAAAAAGTTTTTTCAAAGTCGTTTCCTCCTCTCAGAGTTTTTCTCGTCCTCCTCCTCCCCCTTCACATGATGATACTTTAAATTATCTTGAAAGCCAAAAAAGTAGGTAGTTAGATTTGTTAGTGGAGTATAAAAAAGGGGGAAATAATATATTTTCAAAGGGAAGGAAAGATACTCTCTTATTATTTTATGTGGGTCTTGTCAGACATACCGACTTGACTTGTTCTAGATCCGATGTGGAGGGTAAAAAATAGTTTAACCTCCGCTCCTAACTTTATGATAGAGAGGCAGGGGACTTAAAGTACTATTGTGTTTATAGGTTAGTGAGAAAAGGGCCCTTATCAGTAAAGTACTCGGGGTATTACGGAACCCGGGTCGGGTATAAAAAGTATTGACAGGATCGTCGATTTTTTTTTTACAAAAGAAAGATATCCAACTTGGTTTTATCATCCTGTTGAAGGAGGCTGAAGGAAAAGGATTTTTTCCTTCTCTCTTCTTGTGTGTGTGTGTGTCTCCGTTTTTATCGTCGATTTATTCCTGTGAAGAGTAGAGGAGCGCGACTCAATTAAATATTTTTGGACTGAAGCCTCATGTATTTCTGTTTGTCTTGGCACGGTTTCTTTCCCACAGGCATGCACAGGCAAGTATGTATTCGATCTCAAATCCGGGAAATCCAGCGGCATCAGCGGGGTTTCGCAACTATCCTCCTTCTCTGTCAATACCACCTACGTCTATCCCTAGGTAAATAAAATTCCACAATTTAATTTCATGTTATTTGAATTAATACCAATATATCCCACCCCCTCCCTTCCCTTCTCTTTCATTACACCCTCAAAATTATCATTTTTTAAAATCCCAATGATGACTGTGTGTGACTCCACACTTACACATACACACACACACAAAATGTAATCTTGATGTATTTTTTTTCCTCACAGTGATTTCTATAGATCATTCGGATCTTCGGGTCTCCTCCAAGGATCCGGCCTACCTCCTCATCCTGGCTTACCTCATCATTTAGTCGGCTCACCTTCAAAACACGATTCCCACCATGATCACAATCACAGGTAATGTGACAAGTGAAAAATCACTTTTTCCCATTCTGTTTGGATAATCCCTTGCAAATTCTCATTCCCTCCCCAGTCTGCCCTGTAAATTAGGCAAATTATTTCCCTAAAATTGTTTTGGTTGGTGGTGAGAAAGTGTCTTTTTTCCAATTCCTTGGCATCATACATGGATCCAAAGTTGTTTGTAATGTTTGGATTTGTAGGGCGAGTAGGATTGTGTGTTGGGAATTTAATAAGGCAGTATAATAAATAAGTAACAATGGTTCTTTCTCTCTTTTTCCTCCATTTAGTTGGAAAAGTGTGAGTTTTAGATCGTGGTGTCCTCCTCCCCACACACACACACACTTGTTCTGACCATTCTTTTATGATAGGGCGAGTGATGAGTCGAAAGAGAGCGAGAAAGGGTCATAAAGACGGATGTGCATGATTTAATGTATGGTTTGTGTGTGTGTGTTTCAGCATTTTGTCGTCCATCCTCGTGGTTAGTGTCTGTTGTGTGTGTGTGAAATTCAGTCATTTTGGATGTGAATGATAGTGGATTGGTGGTGAGGTTCTCTCTCTTGTTGGTTAGTTTTGATGATATGATGATATGGGGGTAATAGTATTCATCAAACACACAAACATCACGATGGTATGATGAGGACATTCCACACTACAACTTGACACGATATGAGCTCTAGGACTATTGTTCAAACATAATAATAATAGTTTTTGTCGATACCCACTTCACTTCAAATCTCTTATTGGGGGATGAGACGGGCATGTGTGTGTGTGGCACTCAATTGTTAGTCTACCTGACAATCCCCACACAACGTAATGTCCAATAGGATGTACGTACAAGTGATTAGGATGTACAGTACTGATACGAGCTGCCACATTTTGATTTTTGAAGTTTCTACAACTTGTCTTGTGTGTGTGTTCAATTTCTCTTGGAATAATTTTTATGACTCTAATTCTTGTTGTTACAGTTGAAATCTGTAACATGTGGAATTGTTTCTTCTCTCTCTCTCTCTCTTCATTTTTTTTGATTTCGTGACCACAAATCACAAATGAAAGGCTTTTTTTGGCCTCGTTTTTTATATGTTGGGTTTTTTTCATAGCGAGTCTATTTCGAACATGTTTGGGGATCCCCATCATCAAGGTGTAGGACAATGTATTTGTGAATACGAGAGAGAGGGGGATTAATGCACGAACAACCAAGAAAAAGGTCCACACACACACACACAGCGACCGTGCGGATAATTTTTCTATTTGGGTTTTATGTCTATATTTCCATTACCACCAGCAGACTGCTGCTTCTCCTCCTCCTGTCTCATTGTTCTCTGATCCTGTCCTCCGTCCATATATTCTGATACTACTACTTTTTTTCATAGACTTTCCTACATAATTATTAATATTCTTTGTAGTGTTTTATTCATTGCTCTGTCCACACACACACACACCACCACCACCACCATGAGAGTGTGTGTGTGCGGACTTTTCTTTTTAGTATTTTCTCCTCTGGTTCGTGTAATGTTGTTGCATAAATTATAATGATTATTGTGGGGGGAGGAGGAGGAAAAGGGATAATCATATCCTTTTGTTAATAACCACAGTTTGTTTACCTTGTTCAAAATTGGATTGAGTTTTCTTTGTTTCAACCTCTTTTTCATTCAATTTTTTTACTCTCTCTCTCTCTCTCCTCCCCTACCACCACATCACATCATCGTTTGGTCATACTGTACATTGTTAGTCCCTCCCGATCCGTGTGTGTGTGTGTGGGTACAAGTGGATACATTTTTTAGCCGAGGACTTAATAATAATACTTGGGCAGAATAAATACATTATTTTTATGATTACCGTGTTCCTGTGTCGTGCCCTCATATTACATGTAGGTGTGTGTGTGTACTTTACATGAGTGTCAATTGCTTGTTGGGGTATACAGGGCTCTCGGAATCCATGTTTAATGACTTTTTTGAGATTACCATCTGTAGAATTCGGTGGAAAATTGTAATAATATTTGCTGAAGGGGGGTTCCATTTTCTCTCCATATTTCTCTGTTGTGTGTGTGTGTGTGGATTTTAATATGTAGATTTTGTTGGTGGTAATTACTCTCCCAGGTGGCTTTTTTTCCATACATGATATCAATGCTGTGGTCTCCCTTGTATTTTTTTACTTCTTGGCTGTCATTAAGTATTTTACACTTTTTGGGAGAAATTTGCCTCCACCACTATCGTCAATCCATACCCAATTATTAAAAATAGTTTTGGTAAATAATTATGGAGGAAATGAAGGAAGAACTCTTCCGATATTATTTAATATCCAAATTATGCTTTAACGGTAAATGGAGGGAAGGGAAAGTTATAATTAAAAAAATGGATAAAAAATAAATTTTTTTGTGTGTTGAACAGGTCGTCTAGTATATCCGACCAGAAGTCAAGTTCCGATACGCATGGTTCCAAAAATGCTTCCGAATCAGGACAATCTAATAATAGTCAAAGTAAGAATGGAGTTTTATCTCAACTTATTTTTTTTAAATTTCCAAATATTTTAAATTTACTAATGCTTTGTTCTTTTGGATATTTGCAGAGGACACGAAAAAGCCACATATTAAGAAGCCTCTAAATGCTTTCATGTTGTACATGAAAGGTAAGTTACCATTGTCCTTTAAAAGTACATCTCAACGATTTTTCTTCCATAGAGGGGAAAGTGAAAGTGATTCACTTTCTTTGTGTAGACGTATAGTTTACTGAAAGAATTTTTGAATTAATGAGGAAAGAACAAATGATTTTATAAATATTTAACATGGTGATGTGCTTTGCCCTGACAGAGATGCGAGCAAAAGTCGTTGCAGAATGCACGCTCAAGGAGAGTGCAGCCATAAACCAAATACTCGGAAGAAGGGTAAGTTGAATCAATCCTTATTTTACTTTACCTTCATCATTTTTTCAGTTATACTGTATTTCTTGTTGTGTCATGTTAATCACTTGAAAAAGTTATTGTCAGTCTCTTGTGAATGGCAGTGAAGAGTTAGTAGTGTGGAGCAAGGCCTTAAAAAAATATATCTTTTGTGGCATCAAAATGAAATGAATGCCTTTCACTTTGAAACAAACTTGCAAATTTTTTTTTCTATGAATAATTATTTTTCAAAATTTAATATATGTATTCAATTCCAAGCAAAACATTTATGAATGGTTAGAAACAGGAAAAAAAAGTCTTGCTTGTATTACAGTCGACAGTGAAAGAAGAAAACATTAATTTAGTTTGCAAAACAAAAATACCCATGACCCACTAAGTTTGTTGCTGTTCATTCGACATTTTGCACCTTTTTTGTCATGAAAATCATCGGAAAAAAGTTCAGAAATGTAGGTTTCTTTTTTTGTTCTTCTTCTCTACTTGATTGCATTCAGTTGTTTTCAGAAAAATGGAGGATTTTCTACTCTGAAAAATTTCTCTGTAAATATTGGAATGGATTTTTATTTCTGTGCAAGGGGTCCTTGTATGTGTGTAGGGATGAAAGATCCTCTACATTACTCTCTAGGCATTTTAGTTTTCATAGAATGTAACAAATGAAGGGCTCAAATGTTAGTCGTATCCAATCATCATTTTTTTGTGAATACTCATTAGAGAAAAAAAAGTCAAATAATTTTTCTGTCATTTTTGGTTCACTTTTATTTTTTTTAAAAACACACTTTTCAGAAAAATTGTTGCTATTCATTTTTAGTTTACCACACAGAGGAAGGTCTTTGTAATCAGAACTTCTACTAAATCAATGCTATGAAATATTTCCAAAAAAGTTCTGACTACAATCCTTTCTCCCCGGAAAAGCCGGTGTAAATTGAAATTTTGACTGTGTAGACGTCTTTACAATGTGCTTATCTGATATTATATGTAGTGGCACTCTTTGAGTCGTGAGGAACAAGCTCGCTTTTACGAAAAAGCAAGGGCTGAACGTCAGATACACCTGCAGATGTATCCAGGGTGGTCGGCTCGGGATAATTATGGTTATGGAGCTAAAAAGAAGAAGAGAAAGAAAGAGAAAACTTCCGATGGAGGTATTGTGCATTTTAAACCACACCACAACCACCCAAAAAGAACAAACTATATTTATATTTACGTTCATTTTTTGTCTATCCACAAATGTGCATGGAAAATCTGTTGGACTAAACAGGAAATCTCATTCACTTTATTTTGTCCCCCATGAGTTTCCTACATTCTGATCATTTGCAACAAAGAAAGTCCCTTCAGTAC